>JAQIUQ010007729.1:0-11238 GCA_030378365.1 Hybognathus amarus | reverse complement strand
CCCACCCACCTCCTGATCCCTAACCCCACCCTGAATCCTACCCAACCCACCTCCCTGATCCTCTAACCCTACCCTGATCCTACCCAACCCCACCTCCTGACTCCCTGACCCCCACCCCACCTCCTGATCCCCTAACCCCACCCTAACTCCCTACCCAGACCCACCTCCCTGATCCTGAACCTCCCCCTAATCCTACCCGAACCCGACCTCCCTGATCCCTAACCCCACCCCCCAATCCCACCCATCTCTGGCCCGATCCTAACCCCACCCCTAATCCTACCCAACCCCACCTCCTGATCCCTGACCCACCCTAATCCTACCCAGACCCCACCTCCCTGATCCCTAACACCACCCCTAATCCTACCCAGACCCACCTCCTGATCCCTAACCCCACCCTAACCCTACCCAACCCCACCTCCTGATCCCTAACCCCACCCAATTCCACCCATCCTCTGGCCCCGATCCCTAATCCTACCCAACCCCACCCTGATACCCCTGACCCACCCTGAATCCTACCCAGCTCCTCCCCTGATCCCTGAATCCCACCCCTGATCCCACCCATCTCAGCCCCCCCTAACCCCACCCTAATCCTACCCAACCCCAAATCCCAACTGGATTTTGTGTGGGGCATTGATGAGAATGTGTTTCTGCTTTTCTCAGAGTAAACTGCACATGGAGGGTTTCCGCAGTCTGAAGGAGGGAGGAGGATTCGAGTTCACGTTCAGGAGAAGTCCTCCAAGGGTCTGGAGTCTCTGCGGTGACGGGTCCCGGGGAGCTCACTGTGTGGGCAGTGAGAGGAGACCCAAAGGCAAGAGCGTCTCGAAAGCGCACAGCCAAAGGAGACAGAGTGAGTCGTCTCAGAGGATCTACAATATGACCATTCACATATTTAGCTTTAGCTACAAACAGTCTTCTACAGCTGGAGCAGTTACTGTAGAAACATGGGTCTTTATCAACAAAAATACAGTAGCTTTATTTTCGAAGGGATAGTTCACCCAGAAATGAAAACTCTCCCTCATGTTGTTCAACCCCGTAGACTTTCGTCTCATCTTCAATATTTTGATACTACTCCTCCATAGGCTTCTAACGGATTGAAGTTGTCTGTTCCAGAAAAGTTAAGACATCATTAAAAGAGTCCAAGTGACCACAGTGGCTCAATCTAAAAGTTCATCAAGCGATGAGAACACTTTTGTGTGCAAAAAGCAAAAATAACTACTTTATCAGTTATTAATTTCCTTCTCTGTGGGCCTCAGAATAGTTCACTGGTAGGTAACAGCGCAGCGCTTCTGGGTTGAACTTACTCGAGAAGAAAATTAATTAGTTGAATTAGTCGTTATTTTGTTTGTTTTTTATTGTATTTGTATTTGTATTTAATTGTATTTTGCATTCAAACAAATTGTGCTCTTCCGGCGCACTTACTTTTTCCATTATGGACCAAAAAGCTATGACAGGATGTCTTCTAATAGCACTTCATCAAGCTTCCCTTCTGGTGAACAGGTTTGTGACTTCAAACAAACTGCAACTTGACACAGCGAACAAACAAATGTTACAGATGAGGATATTCGCCAATACAGGCATTTTAAGGGCAAGAAGATTTCAAGAAGTTAAAATTAGTATTGCGTGCGCAGTCTCAGACACATTTTGGTGTTGCGCACAGAAACTTCCCACATATCGTGTGACGAATTGAGTTCCCCTTCTGAATCTTTTTACACTTAAATATTTTCAATTGGCAAGGTTTTCTCTAAAGCATCGTTAGGCAACAATGGACACAAGTTCTGTCGTCAGCAGTTCAATGGTCTGATGTTTACCAAAACCATCGTTCGCGAACATTCGCAAACAGCACTGTGTGTCAAAGACTGTGTTTAGAAGCAGTTTATAGATTTCATGACACGTGGACTCGATAAATCTCAATCTTGAGAACAGAAGCAATCTGACATTCAGTGCAACCTTTTCTTTATTTAGAATACATCACAAATGTCATTTACGTCTTTGAGTTTGTCAAGAGATTTAAAGAGTTATTTTTGAAGAGTGCGCATGTGTGGACGAGCTCTAGTGTGTAAGATCGAGCCTATGATTAAATCTGGAAATAAAGCGAAATAACTGAGAAAATTCAGGAATATTCCTCAGATGCCATGTCTATAATTGATATCAAAACATCTAGCATTAATTAGATCTTCATACAGTTTCATTAAAATAAGTTATTACTCCACAGGTGTGTGACATCATAAACCAACTTGTTTGAACGGACACGTGACTCGCTAGCTGATTTCTACAGCGATGCATTGAAGCTGCTAGCCTGGCAAACCAGACCTATCAAGATGTTAGGCCTGGGAACTCACAAGTCGCGGACCAAAAACAAATCGAAAGACTGCTGTTCGCCAGCAGCATCTTGTTTGTTTTTAAGTATCAGGGAAATCACCTATGGAAATCACGGTGCAGAACCGTCAGTAACTCTGCCGTCATTGTGATAAGCCCACGCCACCAACTCTATACACGATGTGATTGGCCTGACCAGAGTTTGGTTTTTCCACTTTGAAAGTCAGCGGAGAGTTGCTAGACCACACTTTGCTGCAAAATATTTTTTGCTACCGCTAGGTGCGTGTTAGATTTCTAGGCTATTGAGCTGCGGTAGTGAAGCAGAGTTACGGCGTTGTGCGGGACACACACCCTGAAGTCCCGGAAACAAACTCTTTTTTTCACCGTATTTTGTTTAAAATTATGTTACACATGTTCATTCTTCGATTTTGCTTACGGTTACATCGGTGCCTTTAGAGTGAAAGAAGGCTAAATTAGCTTGGTTTGGCATTGACATTTGTGTGAGCTGGGCTTCATACATCTCTACAGTATTGACAGTGGACCGGTTTCGACTGCACAATTGAGCTCAAATTCAGATATATGTCCTCATCTTAAGGCTTGCATCATATAAATATTTTCCCACTAGCCGGTTTGGCTTTGACGTTGAATCCTTGTATTGCTACCCGGCCAGCATATTTGATAGTTTTAATGAAACTTTAAATAGAAATAAGCAAAAATTAAATCTCATGTAAAGGAAAACTGATTTTTGATATTTATCAGCATTTGTTGCACATGTAGAAACACTGTCACTATGTTACATTAGTAGAAGTAGCTAATCCTGTAGGTAACGTTGGCCTGTTGTCACTGAGTGAGTGTTATAGTGTGTGTGTGTGTTTGGGCAGCTCATAAGGGACAGCCTGAAGTCCCTCTCTCTGATCTGAAAGATGTGTTTGGTAACTCCTCCCTCCCCACCTCTGCCCTCGGTTCAGGGCCGTCGATGTGACCCGGATCAATAACTGGTTAAAACGCCTGGTCACTGATGCATTTCATACCTGATGGAAATCCCCACTCCTGAGGTTGTTAAAAAATGCTTACAACCGAAAGCAACTTTCAACTGTAGCTACAAGGATGATCACCCAGTATTTGAGTTATCAGGCCATTTGCATACATAAAGCGAGGATTTATTCCAGATGGATGTTATAGATGTATGATTTGGACAGTATCTCCACGCATATCTTTATTCCCTTCGAGGGTCAATATCATCCCTGGAGCGCGCTGTCCCTTTAAGAAGCGCTAACATCTGTCCATCAGTGAATATTCATCCGCTCATTGTTTTACTGATGCAAGCCTTTTAAAAAGAGTCCTTATTGCAGAATCAACACACTTTAAAAGAATATACTTTGATTTTTTTAGTCACATAATTGCATGTTATTTCAAATTAAGTGAAAATATATTGTAGTTTAAACTTATATTTAATGCAATTAAGTGCTTTTTTACCCTCTTAAGTTAAAAAAATGGTTAAAGTGAATGTACTACTGACAGGCATTTATGGTAAACTAAAATGTACTTTAATGTAATTTCTATTGAAACTTGTATGACATATTTTAATGAGGAAGTGGCAGTTCAGATACATTTAAAATATATTAACTTTAAATGTAATATTAAATACACTACATATAAAATTACAATCAAGTAGGCTACTTTTACATATGCTTTAGTATGATAGTCAACACATCAAAATAATTGTAATTACTATATATATATATTAGGGCTGTCAAATGATTAATCATGACGATCGCATCCAAAATAAAAGTTTGTGTTTACATAATATATGTGGGTGCACTGTGTATAATTATTTTATATATATAAATACACACACATGCATGTATATTTAGGAAAAAATATTATTTATATATAAAATATTTATATCTATATATAATATAAATTATACATAAATCTATATACATGTGTATTGTTTGACAGCCCTTATATATATATATATATATATATATATATATATATATGTATATGTGTGTGTGTGAGAGAGAGAGAGAGAGAGAGAGAGAGAGAGAGAGAATGACAAATATAGGTTACAGTTAATCTTAAAATAGTTACAAAATATATGTATAGATGATGATAACACACCATTAATTGTAGCAGCATGTAAAATATTACCTGAGAGAGAGAGAGGTTTGAAAATATTACTACAATTACACAATTATTACAAGATTTGAAGATTAAAGTGCATTTTCATTACAATGAATCACATTTGTTTTTCACAAACCTGAATAAAGCGTGAACGTCACACACTCACACTCACTCCTGCTCCGACCTCCGGATGTGGAAGAAGACGCCGCAGTTTATTTAATTGGTAACAGATGAAGGTGTCCGAGAGGGGTCAGGGGTCAGCATCGCCATGGAAACTGCATGTGTTTAGGGACTGGGTGGGGTGTTTGGGGGTGAGGGCTGCAAAAGGTCATAGTTCATAGGTTGCTGCTGCAGCTTTTCTCGAACAAAGGGCGTCATTGGCCTGTTCCCGCTGCGCCTGCTGTCGGCCCGTGCCACACCGTCCTGATGAAGGCCTCGGGTCAGTGCCGGTCCCCTGTGCCCCACATGACCCCAGCCGAGTGGACATCAATGACCCAAACACAACACCCATATGCCACTAGGACATCCTTGTGTCAATGCAATTGAACCAAGAATTGAACACTTTCACTTCATTGGAGTAAAAGAGCCACGTTTTATTTTTATTGGAAATGTGGAATATGTTCTCACTCAGTTTAGCAAAGTTCAACTCTCATATCTAATACGCAAAGGCCTCTAAATACACCACAGGCCTTCTTCTGTCTGATTGATAGTTCATACTTCATACGTCCAGCTTCAGCTCTTCAGTCTTTTGGCTGTGAAATCTTTTCTGATTTGTATTCAGTGAACATACAGTAAGAATAACTTATATATTGTTATTAATATGTCAAGATGAATTGGACTGAAGCAACGCACTTGATTATCCATACGTGTTAAATTGCATTAATATATGATCCATCAGGCTTTTGAGGAAAGTGTATTAGTTCATCTCTCAATCATCATTGTATTGTATTGCATTATATTACAGATTTAAAACTAAGTATTTTAGTTAGTTCTACTTCAACATATTGTCAGATATCAGAGGGACAGCTGATATTTAAATGATTTTATGTAGCCTAAGTGGTCTATTAATTTACATTACAATTTTTTGGCCTTATAAATGAGCAAATGCACAAAATTATTTTGTTGCCTCTGAATAAAACTCGGGTGTTTTTTCCTCCTCAAATTCTCACTATCATATAAATATAAGCCATAAAAGCCACACACACACATAAAACACACGTCAATATCTCATGAAAATGAAAGTTTTTGAATGGCCTGCTTTTCGTTGGTCTCCGGCAGTTTGTTGTACATGTAAACACACTCTAACCATTTTATATGTCCCAAACTGTTCAATAAGTTACAGAGCGCTTAAATAAATGGACATGGTGATGAAAATTATGTCAATGTTTTTGCATTCTCTAACCGTTCTCGCAAAGTTATCAAAAGTTTTGCGTTTTTACTTTTGCAGTGTTTCCAATGGTATCCACTGTATAAAGCTCCTACTTACAATTTTACACGTTTTACAGTTTTGTTTTGTAGAAAGGCTTTCCTTAAATCAAATTTCATTTTGAATAAATTTTATCTTAATTTTGATCAATGTTTTATCAAAAAATTGCCTGTCCAGCTGGATAAATCTAAATAAGGTAATAAAGTAGACAATATATATTACGACACGGAGGCGCCGCGAGTGAACTGGAGCGCAGTCTCACACACGAAAACTTGACAGAAAACACTATTTATTAATACAAAATTCAAAATGTTTAATGCATAATAATTCCGGTTACTTTACTTTACCTTCCTTTTCCTGTTCTTTGTGGCAAAGTTTTAGCTCCTTTACAAGATTAGCATAGTACTCCCTTCAGACTTCTTCTGTTCTTTAGGATTGGGTGCACACAAAACCTTCATTTCTGTCTTTTAAAGAGAATGAAAAGCTCGTCTTCACTGGATGATGATGATAATGATGATGAAGTGTCCATGTTTTCTCCGCTGTCGCGCGAAGGTTTTGGAATGTTGAAGTTCTGAACGTTGCAAATTCGCGTCACAGCTGATGTGGTTCTGACACGAACTATTTGCACACAAACTATCCGTTTCCCCTTTTTCGTTAAGTGTCCAGTGTGAAAGGGCCTTAACGGTAGAATTGCTAATTTGATGCAGATACAATCGAGCAATATTTTAGAACGTTTCCCCTTAATGTTTCCATGGTGACGCGTCAACGCTTTGTCACGTGATATACCACAGCCACATTAACACTGAATGACTGATGTATCGTTTTTATTTAGTTTTTCCTTTTTTATATTCAAAATATTCACAAACATGCATACCATGTAACTGAAGAGCCAGCGTTCTGACGTAGAGCCAGGATGCGCTGTACTGTTTAAACTTCGTCATCAGCGTAGGAGACTGACACAGAAGAGAATAAAACGTTGAGTAAAGTCGTATACTTGTTGCCTCATAACATTAAAGTTGAACCATGGGATTATTTTTAGCAATGCTTCTACTACCTTTCTGGGGCTTGAAAGTTTGAGATAATATTCCTGTCCATAGGGTCAGAAGCTCTCGTATTTCACAAAAAAAATCTTAATTTGTGTTCCAAAGATAAACGAAAGTCTTACAGGTTTGGAATGACGAGAGGGTGAGAGATTAGATAACAGAAGATTTCATTTTTTGGTAAACTAACCCTTTAATTGTCATTATACCATGGTATAATAATGCCATATACCAAAATAAATAAATGCACTGGCGACATCAGCTGTGAGTGAGTAACCATAGCAACAGGCAGTCAAAAAGTTTAGCAATGGGGTTTTTAAACGGAAGTGTGACGCCATGGCTGAGACAAGCTGAACTTACATGAAAAATAAAAACATGTTAACTTCTGGCTCGTAAGTTAGCTAAACTGAAGGGTTCTCGAGAGCTTAGCGGACTATAAAATCTCTCCGGTTGCTGAATAAACCAACAGGGCGTAACCAGGGAAACCAACTTTCGACTGATTGTAAAAAATTTTGATTCCGATTGTAAAACTATTTAAAATATAAACTAATGTTTAAAAAATGCATTATTTGGCCATGGTATAAGCAGGTCAATGCCCTTGGAGGTGTCCATTGTTAGGTATTAATGGACTCCTCGCGTTGACCATTAATGCCTGACAATGGACACCTCGTCGAACATTAAACCAGTCATTCACTTTAAAAAATTTTTGCTGAATAATACTTATGCCCATGTCATCCAAGATGTCCATTCTTCTTCAGTCGGAAAGAAATTAAGGTTTTTGATGAAAACATTCCAGGATTTTCTCCATATAATGGACTTCATTGGGAACCAAACGGTTCAGAGGTCCAAATGAGAGTTTCAGTGCAGTTCAAAGGGCTTTAAATGAATAAGGGTCTTATAGCGAAACGATCACTCATTTAAAAAAGAGAACAAAAAAGTTTAAGTTTTATAAGCTCAAATGCTCGCCTTGCTCTGTTCTGTGATGCGCGGCTGTGACTCTCCTGTTCAAACTTGCTCCAGCAAAATGAACTAATTTTTTTTTCAAGTCTTTTTTAAATGAGCGATCGTTTAGCTAGATAAGACCCTTAATCATAGTCTGGTGTTGTTTAAAGCCCTTTGGAGCTGCACTGAAATTCTCATTTGAACCATTTGGTACCCATTGGAAGTCCATTATATGGAGTAAAATCCTGGAATGTTTTCATCAAAAACCTTCAGTTCTTCGACTGAAGAAGAAAGACATTGACATCTTGGATGACATGGGAATTATCAGCAAAAGTTTTTATGATGAACTACTCCTTTAGCTGAAGGCCCGACCGATAAAGGATTTTGAAGGCCGATACCTATACAAATATTTGTTGGTTTTAAAATCCGATATGCCGATATATCGGCCGATATTTTTTTATTTATTTATTATTTTCCCAAACGTGCTACAAAATATTAACAGATTTCCCTAACAATAGTTATTTGTAGTTACTGAGTTTTAATTAAAATAATATGATCATGCATTTTAAAGAAGAAGCTAAGTCAGTCAACTACACTGTAACAACGTAACGTAATTATTACTAGCTAATTCCGCTTCACTCTCGGCTTATTTAACAGCAGCAAAACTGGACATGATAGTCACAAATTCTGTCATGCTAATTTGAGTTAGAGAGAACTGATGAGGATGTTCTTTTAATTGTTATTCAAGCAATGTATGTCTCGTGACCAACTCAACGAGTGTTGCCAACAGGGACGGTGTAGAGCGCCCTCTGGTGGACAAACTGTACAACTCCAACACTCATGACATGGTTCAAGCGTGTTTCGTCCTTTTTTATTTTTGAAATATTCATTTATCGGCCATTATAACTGCCGATACCGATAGTTGGAAAACGCCTAATATCGGCCGATAATATATCGGCCTGCCGATATATCGGTCTGGCTGTACCTTTAACCCCTGAATTATTCCTATGGGTATTGTTTTTAATCATTAATACATTTGCGATTATAATTTTTCCACAGATGTTACAACTGTGGCGGTCTGGACCATCATGCCAAAGAGTGCAAGTTGCCTCCGCAACCCAAAAGATGCCATTTCTGCCAAAGTGTCGCGCATGGTCGCCAACTGTCCCGCCAAAGCCCAGCAGTCGGCCGCAGGGTTCCCAACCCGGAGGAGGAGGAGCACAGCCATTCCCCGACACCCACCAACTGAGAAAACCAATCATATCACTATACTGGAAAAAACACATGCATAATGCTGCTGTTGAACTTCCTCAGGTCTATAAAAGCAAAGAAGAAAGTCACTTTTGTTAGCGGTCTAGCACTCAGGAATAGAGTTGCTCTCAGGAATTTCAGTGTTTGGTGTATTTCTGCAGTGGTTTCATGAAGTGAGCTTCCTCGTCTAGAGTTGGCGATTGGTATAAACGTCTTGTTCTTACAGATGATTTGACTGATTTGAATGTTTCTGGTATTTCTTGATGCTTTTATGAAAATGTTTTGGTGGTGGGTTTGGCGATTTGCCAATTTTGCAATAGACTGTCCTGATCGCCAGGGACCAAATGAATGTTAAACCCGCTGACGTTGCTCTCGCAAACCAGCGGCTCTTTTTACGGTCACTAGTGATCTGTGGTTATCTTCAGAACAATAACACGCTCTATTGAGACATGAAAGTAAATAATCAATCACACTTTTATCTCTAAGCTTCAGTCCACAGTCAAATCTGGTCTTAAATGCTGCTGATCTGAATGTTTGCTAGCGATATATTTTGTTATTTGTCCTTGACAATTGGCCTCAGGGGTTTTCTTGGAGAGAAATAAGTTATTCTTACTGAACAAATGTTGCCCGTTGAAGACATTGGCTCCGTTTTCAAGCTGCCTGTATTGTTTTGGCATGTATTTAACAGCCTTTTACTCCCATTTTACAGGAGGAGCTGAAAGACTTTAAAGCATATTTAATATATAGATATATGCATACTGTTTATGTAATCCAGTTATTATCCTTTACTTATAGTATTTATTTATAGCAACGTGTTCTGCATCTTCTCCTCAATGTAAAAGAGACTCTGGCTCCTGTATACCTCAAGTTTCTCAGTATTATTTCTGAAATACCTCAACCATCATGTGATACTGGCGAGCTTTACTTGCGTACGGTTGTTTTCGTCGCACTGATTTCTTGCTCTGTGTGGTTTATTTTGTTTATTTGTCTGTACTAAAGACGGCACTGCAATCAGCCTCATCTGACAGATTTATGTTTAATCCTCAGTCGCTATTTGACCTATGAATGCCTTTTTACGTTAGCTGTGTTGAATCATGACTCTGAACTCAGGGAGCGTATCAAGCATGATTTCACACGAAGTGATAAGAATGATATTATTTTATTAGTCACATACCGTCATGATTAACTTTCTGAGATTTGTGGATCGAAAGGGAATGTAAATCCTAACGAATGCTGTGGTCGCCTCTTACATAAACTGGAAACATTGACGTTATCTAATCCATTCCTTTATGCAATTATATTTGAGTTCTTGTTTTTATCGTATTTAATAAAATAAGGTATCGTACGACGTTTTGCACCGTTTAGATGTGCTAATGCTGTTTTTGACTATCCTGTTGAACTTGGGAATCACTTCTTGAACATTTGAATGTAATGTGAAAGTTTTCAATGGTTTTTGTCATTCAATAAATTTAGTGAAATGTGAGAATAAATACTGGTTGTGACTTCTTCCCTCAATGGTATACATTTTATTTACTTTTATTTTTTTGCTACATTGACTTAAATTTGGCATTTTATTCACTGTCGTATTATATTGATTGTTTTAAACTTATCAAACAAGTATTAGCAATTGCAATGGCACAGCTCTTCTATGAAAGCTAAATGTATTTTCATAATGTTTGTTACTGGTCATATTGTAAAATAAAATACATATAGCCTACTACTGCAAAAAAAACAAAAAAAAACAGCATATTCACAAATTTGTCTGCCCATTCAGTCTCTAAAAGCCCCCTGATATCAAAATGTAAGTTTTGTAGCTTTTAGTATGAATATCTTATCCATATGAATATGGTTATACATAAGCTGGTGTGTTTCAAAACAATGCCAAAATTTAGCAATTTTGAGCGTGGCATGGTTGTTGGTGTCTGAGTATTTCACAATCTGCTCAGTTACTGGGATTTTCACACACAACCATTTCTAGGGTTTACAAAGAATGGTGTGAAAAGGGAAAAGCATCCAGTATGCGGCAGTCCTGTGGGCGAAAATGCCTTGTTGATGCTAGAGGTCAGAGGAGAATGGGCCGAACTGATTCAAGCTGATAGAAGAGCAACTTTGACTGAAATAACCACTCGTTACAAC
>JAQIUQ010007728.1:0-75390 GCA_030378365.1 Hybognathus amarus | reverse complement strand
CTTGGTTCAGTTACGTATTGCTTTGCACAAAAAAAAAACGACAGTGGTACCCCTTATGTTTTTTTTTGTGCAAAAAAAAAGTTTCTCCAATAACTCTGGATTCTGATAGAGGGCCATGGGACTTAGACCTGAGTGCAAAAATGGAGGCTCTAGACCCTTCCAGAGCTGAGATATTGAGATATTTATAATGGCTCAATATCTCAGTATGTCATAAATATCTCATAAATATCTCAATATCTCAGCTGTGGAAGGGTCTAGAGCCTCCATTTTTGCACTCAGGTCTAAGTCCCATGGCCCTCTATCGGAATCCAGAGTTATTGGAGAAACTTTTTTTTTTGCACAAAAAAAAAACGACAGTGGTACCCCTTATGTTTTTTTTTTTTGTGCAAAAAAAAAGTTTCTCCAATAACTCTGGATTCTGATAGAGGGCCATGGGACTTAGACCTGAGTGCAAAAATGGAGGCTCTAGACCCTTCCAGAGCTGAGATATTGAGATATTTATAATGGCTCAATATCTCAGTATGTCATAAATATCTCATAAATATCTCAATATCTCAGCTGTGGAAGGGTCTAGAGCCTCCATTTTTGCACTCAGGTCTAAGTCCCATGGCCCTCTATCAGAATCCAGAGTTATTGGAGAAACTTTTTTTTTGCACAAAAAAAAAACGACAGTGGTACCCCTTATGTTTTTTTTTTTTGTGCAAAAAAAAAGTTTCTCCAATAACTCTGGATTCTGATAGAGGGCCATGGGACTTAGACCTGAGTGCAAAAATGGAGGCTCTAGACCCTTCCAGAGCTGAGATATTGAGATATTTATAATGGCTCAATATCTCAGTATGTCATAAATATCTCATAAA
This sequence comes from Hybognathus amarus, assembly GCA_030378365.1. Classification (NCBI taxonomy): domain Eukaryota; kingdom Metazoa; phylum Chordata; class Actinopteri; order Cypriniformes; family Leuciscidae; genus Hybognathus; species Hybognathus amarus. The sequence goes on along the minus strand of JAQIUQ010007728.1, from coordinate 74,533 downwards.
TATCTCAATATCTCAGCTCTGGAAGGGTCTAGAGCCTCCATTTTTGCACTCAGGTCTAAGTCCCATGGCCCTCTATCAGAATCCAGAGTTATTGGAGAAACTTTTTTTTTGCACAAAAAAAAAAACGACAGTGGTACCCCTTATGTTTTTTTTTTGTGCAAAAAAAAAGTTTCTCCAATAACTCTGGATTCTGATAGAGGGCCATGGGACTTAGACCTGAGTGCAAAAATGGAGGCTCTAGACCCTTCCAGAGCTGAGATATTGAGATATTTATAATGGCTCAATATCTCAGTATGTCATAAATATCTCATAAATATCTCAATATCTCAGCTGTGGAAGGGTCTAGAGCCTCCATTTTTGCACTCAGGTCTAAGTCCCATGGCCCTCTATCAGAATCCAGAGTTATTGGAGAAACTTTTTTTTTTGCACAAAAAAAAAACGACAGTGGTACCCCTTATGTTTTTTTTTTGTGCAAAAAAAAAGTTTCTCCAATAACTCTGGATTCTGATAGAGGGCCATGGGACTTAGACCTGAGTGCAAAAATGGAGGCTCTAGACCCTTCCAGAGCTGAGATATTGAGATATTTATAATGGCTCAATATCTCAGTATGTCATAAATATCTCATAAATATCTCAATATCTCAGCTCTGGAAGGGTCTAGAGCCTCCATTTTTGCACTCAGGTCTAAGTCCCATGGCCCTCTATCAGAATCCAGAGTTATTGGAGAAACTTTTTTTTTGCACAAAAAAAAAACGACAGTGGTACCCCTTATGTTTTTTTTTTGTGCAAAAAAAAAGTTTCTCCAATAACTCTGGATTCTGATAGAGGGCCATGGGACTTAGACCTGAGTGCAAAAATGGAGGCTCTAGACCCTTCCAGAGCTGAGATATTGAGATATTTATAATGGCTCAATATCTCAGTATGTCATAAATATCTCATAAATATCTCAATATCTCAGCTGTGGAAGGGTCTAGAGCCTCCATTTTTGCACTCAGGTCTAAGTCCCATGGCCCTCTATCAGAATCCAGAGTTATTGGAGAAACTTTTTTTTTGCACAAAAAAAAAAACGACAGTGGTACCCCTTATGTTTTTTTTTTGTGCAAAAAAAAAGTTTCTCCAATAACTCTGGATTCTGATAGAGGCCATGGGACTTAGACCTGAGTGCAAAATGGAGGCTCTAGACCCTTCCAGAGCTGAGATATTGAGATATTTATAATGGCTCAATATCTCAGTATGTCATAAATATCTCATAAATATCTCAATATCTCAGCTCTGGAAGGGTCTAGAGCCTCCATTTTTGCACTCAGGTCTAAGTCCCATGGCCCTCTATCAGAATCCAGAGTTATTGGAGAAACTTTTTTTTTGCACAAAAAAAAAAACGACAGTGGTACCCCTTATGTTTTTTTTTTGTGCAAAAAAAAAGTTTCTCCAATAACTCTGGATTCTGATAGAGGGCCATGGGACTTAGACCTGAGTGCAAAAATGGAGGCTCTAGACCCTTCCAGAGCTGAGATATTGAGATATTTATAATGGCTCAATATCTCAGTATGTCATAAATATCTCATAAATATCTCAATATCTCAGCTGTGGAAGGGTCTAGAGCCTCCATTTTTGCACTCAGGTCTAAGTCCCATGGCCCTCTATCAGAATCCAGAGTTATTGGAGAAACTTTTTTTTTGCACAAAAAAAAAAAACAACAGTGGTACCCCTTATGTTTTTTTTTTGTGCAAAAAAAAAGTTTCTCCAATAACTCTGGATTCTGATAGAGGGCCATGGGACTTAGACCTGAGTGCAAAAATGGAGGCTCTAGACCCTTCCAGAGCTGAGATATTGAGATATTTATAATGGCTCAATATCTCAGTATGTCATAAATATCTCATAAATATCTCAATATCTCAGCTCTGGAAGGGTCTAGAGCCTCCATTTTTGCACTCAGGTCTAAGTCCCATGGCCCTCTATCAGAATCCAGAGTTATTGGAGAAACTTTTTTTTTTGCACAAAAAAAAAACGACAGTGGTACCCCTTATGTTTTTTTTTTTGTGCAAAAAAAAAGTTTCTCCAATAACTCTGGATTCTGATAGAGGGCCATGGGACTTAGACCTGAGTGCAAAAATGGAGGCTCTAGACCCTTCCACAGCTGAGATATTGAGATATTTATAATGGCTCAATATCTCAGTATGTCATAAATATCTCATACATATCTCAATATCTCAGCTCTGGAAGGGTCTAGAGCCTCCATTTTTGCACTCAGGTCTAAGTCCCATGGCCCTCTATCAGAATCCAGAGTTATTGGAGAAACTTTTTTTTTTGCACAAAAAAAAAAAACGACAGTGGTACCCCTTATGTTTTTTTTTGTGCAAAAAAAAAGTTTCTCCAATAACTCTGGATTCTGATAGAGGGCCATGGGACTTAGACCTGAGTGCAAAAATGGAGGCTCTAGACCCTTCCAGAGCTGAGATATTGAGATATTTATAATGGCTCAATATCTCAGTATGTCATAAATATCTCATAAATATCTCAATATCTCAGCTGTGGAAGGGTCTAGAGCCTCCATTTTTGCACTCAGGTCTAAGTCCCATGGCCCTCTATCAGAATCCAGAGTTATTGGAGAAACTTTTTTTTTTTGCACAAAAAAAAAAAAACGACAGTGGTACCCTTTATGTTTTTTTTTGTGTGCAAAAAAAAGTTTCTCCAATAACTCTGGATTCTGATAGAGGACCATGGGACTTAGACCTGAGTGCAAAAATGGAGGCTCTAGACCCTTCCAGAGCTGAGATATTGAGATATTTATAATGGCTCAATATCTCAGTATGTCATAAATATCTCATAAATATCTCAATATCTCAGCTCTGGAAGGGTCTAGAGCCTCCATTTTTGCACTCAGGTCTAAGTCCCATGGCCCTCTATCAGAATCCAGAGTTTCAAGAAGATTGGAGAAACTTATTTTTTCACCACCCAAAAAAAAACATAAGGGGTACCACCACTGTCGTTTTTTGTGTGTGTGTGGGGGGGGGAGAATAAGTTTCTCCAATCTTCTTGAAACTCTGGATTCTGATAGAGGGCCATGGGACTTCGACCTGAGTGCAAAATGGAGGCTCTAGACCCTTCCAGAGCTGAGATATTGAGATATTTATAATATCATAAATGCTACGTGGAATCTCAGATATCTCAGCTCTGGAACAGTCTAGAGCCTCCATTTTTGCACTCAGGTCTAAGTCCCATGGCCCTCTATCAGAATCCAGAGTTTCAGAAGATCGGATTAACTTTTTTTTTCGCCCAAAAAAAACAACATAAGGGGTACCACTGTTGTTGTTTTTTGGTGGGAGGGGGATAAGTTTCTCCAATCTTCTTGAAACTCTGGATTCTGATAGAGGGCCATGGGACTTAGACCTGAGTGAAAAATGGAAGCTCTAGACCCTTCCAGAGCTGAGATATTGAGATTCAACATAGCATTTATGCCATTATCAAATATCTCAATATCTCAGCTCTGGAAGGGTCTAGAGCCTCAATTTTTGCACTCAGGTCTAAGTCCCATGGCCCTCTATCAGAATCCAGAGTTTCAAGAAAATTGGAGACATTTTTTTTTTTTTTTTTTTTCATTAAACCACTGTTTAAAAAAAATAATATTGCACTTTTGGCATATCTGTGCAAATTTGTGGGCGGTTTCAAGAAGTAGATGGCATCATATCGCTGAAGCCTGCAAAAGGGCTTCCCTTCATTCCCAGTGCGTGGTTTGATCTCATTTGCTCAAAGCCCCTTGTTGCTAGTTAATGGGCAAAGTAGCGCTGTGTGGGATTTGAAGTCTTTAAAAGTGGAGCTCCTCGTTTCAAAGCGCGAATGTCTGAGAATTATAAAACTTCAATACCCATGATGCACTGCGCAGGTGAAAGTTCAGGCATGTGAATGCCATATGATTCTCGTAGTAGCGCTTCCTGAATAGAGCTACAGATGCTCATGAAAACAGTGCACATTTACGTTTAGTTTACAAATTCGCTTCTTGTGTATCAGAATGAAAATGCAGTTTATAATTTTGATTTCGTTGTTTGTTATTGGAGCAATGGCGGGTAAGTACTCGAAAGAAATGAATGAACAAAAGGCATCTGATAAAATCAATAATCAGGTGGAATTCAGGATTGCCAAACTTAATCAGATCTGGGAAAAGGCGTTAAGGGTAAGTGATGTGATTGATTAAAAATATACAATCCGTTATTTTTCCCAGTGTTATTATCGGGTGTTTTAATTAATCCTTCTATTTAAATCACCTGTTCTGTTTCAGATGCAGTTTGCACCGGTGCGGCTTTCAGAACTGCACAGTGACTTGAAGATCCAGGAGAAAGATGAACTTCAGTGGAAAAAACTGAAAGCAGAAGGTTTGGACGAGGATGGAGAGAGAGAAGCCAAGCTCAGACGCAATTTTAGTAGTATGTTTCGACTCTTTTTGTTTTGTTTAGGTTATTATAACATAAAAAACCTTGAAAAGGCTTGGCAAACAGTTCTTTGTTGACATATTTCTTATTGCAACTGGAAGTTAGTACAGGACATATTATGACATAGGACATATTGATGGAAAAAAAATATATATGTATAACTTATTTCCAGTTATTCTGGCAAAGTATGGAATGGATGGGAAAAAAGACACCCGGACATTGGACAGCAACAGACTGAAAGATCATGATTTTAAAGAGGAGAGACATTTGATGACCCAAGGCTGGACAAGCTGTGGAACAAGGTAACTGATGTTGTGACAAAACAACCTCTAAAGTGTGTGAATGTGTAACTCATTTGCAGGTTTACAGACTTGTTCACTTATTACTTGCTTTTCTTAAATGTTCTCTACAACCTTTGATCGTCAGGCCAAGTCTTCCGGAAAGTTCTCTGACGAGGAACTCCAGACCCTTCAGAGAGAATTCAAGCACCACAAAGACAGAATCAATGAGTATAACATTGTCATGGACACTGTCAGCAGGACTGAAGGTAAGAGTTTGGTTGTGTTTATTGCCAAGATATCTCATCATAGGATAATTGTGTTTAATGGAATATCCAAAATCTTTCAATTTGACATGAAAAAAGGGAGTTGCGATAGTCTTTTCTTCTATGTTGTGACTTATGTCTGAGTGAAACTGCTTTTTGAACAAGAAAAAATATAAAAAGTGCGACTTGATCTAGTCCATTGTGAATTGATCACTAGATGGTTGTGGTTTGCTATTCCTGTGTCATCATGTGAGTGACATGACTGTTGTCCCACCCTCATAATCAGGGTAGAGAAGATATGCTGGTGTAAGAGGGAGGAAAAATTATTTAATAAAGATTACAAGGCAACATTAATTAATAAATGGTACACTGATAAACCATTTATAATAAATACCCCAATATGTCAAGACTCTGAATCCAAACCTCAGACCATACTGCAATATGTCAAATTTAATTTCATGGTGACCTTAAAAGGCTGAAGTGAGGCAGGATCTTTTTTTCTAATGGATCTATTTGCCAGTTTTGATGAACACATTTCTTTGAGACTTTCCAAGGCTTTCAGGTTACTGTCAGTCCTTACTGAGGGTTTGTTTCCTATACAGCATTGTAACTCCCTGCTTTAACCACTGTAGTATGGTGCATTGTTGGAGAAATGATTAACATGGCACCTCTTGTCTGTTGAACATTTTGATTTAACAATAAAGAACTGTCGTTATTGACGGTAGGAGGTGGAGAACTTGATTTGGCAAATTATTAAATGGACACTATGCAGGAATTCCGTTTTTGTAAAACAGCGACCCTCTAGGGTTTATGTGGAGTACTTGTATTTAATGTTACTGTTGTAAATTCACACTTTGCAGTCAAGTGACTACCATAGGGCCCCATGATTTCCTCGATCATGGAATCACGAGACGGAATTATGGAATTGGCCAATTAACGCGGAATCTAGTGTTAATAGGGGTGTAACGATTTTCGAACCGAACCGAAAAGCGCGATACTGAACTCACGATTCGAATCGCGATACTGTCATTGCATACCGAACACGCCCCGCCCCGCCCCCTGCTACCCCGGCCCCGCCCAGCCCGGCTCAATGGACCTCATGTCTTATGTAAACAGTACACAATGAATTCAGTTTTGTAGCCTAACCACCATTAACACCAAATAACAAGCTCCGTGTTTTGTTACTTTCGATAATAAGCAAGGTGTAATCTTTCAGATTCTGTCTATTTGATCACGAAATTCAAACAATAAATGGCGTTTTGGCGCTCTTTGATGTGACGTGACAGATCGCTTACTAGGCTCCTCATTTCAAGCGGCAGCGAGGCGCGCGAGTTAACGCGATCATCTCTTCCTCAGTTACAGAAAAGACACCTGAAGGCATGTTGAAAGATACAGTATACTTACTGAAAGGCATCATAACTCGTGTAATCGCTCAATCAGTGTTTCAGCAGCGGAAAGACGTCAATAAAACAGCAAAGCTTTAGCTTGTCACTAGCATTATATTTACCTCAGCAGGCAAGTGATTCAGTGTCCACAACTTCCTATAAATGAACCTTTGCACTAAATAAATGCACTATGTTTGCCTGTATATTATATTTTACTTAACCTGTTAATGATATCTTGATTATTTAATTTATGTTTAAAATATCTTTCATGAAAATGACAACTGTGTAAATTATTACAGTAAAAACACAAGTTAATGTAAAAACTGCCTTATGTTCAGTTTACATGTTTTCATACAATGTGTTGTGTGTTTATTATATTAACAAAAAAATAAATGGCATCTGAATTTAGGTTAAAAGTCTAGGCTACAACATTTAATGTTATAAGTTAGTAATGTGCAGCCTTCAATATAGTTCACAGCATTAGCAGATTTTTTTAAATCCTTGCGAAATGTTTAATTGTAACTGAATTAATATAAAGACAAATACCTTTTTTTTTCATTAAACCACTGTTTAAAAAAAGCCATTTTAGCTTTCTAAACCGAACCGAACCGAGACAAAACCGTGGGAAAACCGAACCGTCAGTTTTGTGTATCGTTACACCCCTAAGTGTTAACACAGAATTTCGTGGAATTTTACATATTTGGTTGCAATACATACATATTTTACATATTTTACACATTTTACATATTTTTGTGTGGGAGAATAACGTATGTCTGGTGAAAGCGCAGACCGGGAAAAGCAAATCTGGGCGACACAACCCCCACCCAGTCATTTCAGCTCCAATGACGAAATCAAAACAATGAAAGCATGGCGAAGTGGCTCTTTCACGGCAAAATGTTAAGATACTCGTCGGTGCCGAGCCAAGCAGTTTGCACGTGACTTTTAAGCAGTGTTTCCCACACATTGACTAATTCGCCACCACATACTTCGTTTCATTTTTTAACACTATTTAAAACACGCAGCGTATTCTTTCAGTTGTATTTCCTCTCCCTCCGTCTCTCTCTCACACACACACACAACGTGCACACCACATCTGTCTATGAGGCGTCGGACTGGACAAAAGCGAAGCGAGCTCCGTGAGCGACACTGGGCGAGAGAGACAGAGTGTGACTTTATTTAAACTTATATAATTTATTTTACTGGACAGTTTAAAGCTCATAAACATATTTAGTTTTTACTTGAAGAGTGCAGCAGTGTTATGTTGCATCATGCAGTATTTGTCCTGAAAAGGCTACCGAGTAAATGATGTCGGTTACATCATTAAATTTAATTCCTAATTTATTTGCATTTTTAATACACTTTAATCATTCACTTTAAAAGCACACACTTTTTACTACTAAAATAACAGTCAAGGGTAAAAAAAAATATTCCCAAAAATTAAAATCAAAAAAAAACAGAATTTGGGAAAAAATAAAACGGAATTTGGGAAAAAAATTAACGGATTTCATAGGGCCCTACTACCATGGATACCTGGTGGGCAACAAACGCTGACAAAATGGTGACAAACAGTGGCCAGCCAGGGGAATTGCAGCCTTGCAAATTTCCAATACTACAAACAATTAACTATTTAGACCAACTGTCATCGAATGTTAAAATTAGATATCTAGAAAAGAAGAACATATTGGAACGTGTGATCCATACACAGCACCTGCTGATGTTTTCATTGCTTTGAAGCTGGTAAAGTCTCTACCAGACTTGGAGTTTGGAGATATTTGCATATATCTTATAGAGAATCCGCCACCTTACACCGCACAAAAAATGAAAGCCTACAAAAGTACAGATAGCTATCTTTTTTTAAAAGTGGATGGGTTAACAGCGCAGTCGTATGGGAGGTGAAAAACAGGAATATCTTCATAATCAAAGTAATTGTATTTATCTTCTCTTATCATATAAAATCAGTCTCTCACTCGCTTACCTCTCTGCCGTGCGCATGTTTTGGAGCACAATATCTGTCTCGCATGCATGCTCGCTCTAGATTACGGGATATTTTAAATAAATATCATTATTTAGCAGTAAAACTAGTCGATCACGAGTGGCTCAACAGGCAGATCTATAGATAAACTCATCTTTCGGGCATTTGACTGACTGGGTTGACACTTCAGCATGAGAAATCGTGGGTGTGGTGTGAGTTGGGTAAATTGTGTGAGTCTCACACTGAGTGCTTGAGAGTTGGCAACCCTGTCTGTCATTTATGCACATGCAATTTTGATACGTTTAAATATATTTATGGAATGTATGTATATTTAATTACAATGAAAGATACAAAATTTCACTTTATGTTAGCTTGCTTATTGTGCCCAAAAGCATGATCTATTTAAGCCTGCATGTCAAACTAACAAGAAACTATGCTTTTAATTACAGGTCAAGTGCTGTAGTTCCAACCACACAAATTTGCTATGCTTGTTTGCGTTATGGTTAATAATAGTGGTGCACGATATATCGGCCGTCGATATAACATCGGCCGATTTGGTAAATTTTTTATACAACGGTATCGTTCCGATGTCAAAATAGGGCCGATGTGAACAGGCCGATGATCATTCCTGTGTATTTGATGTGCGTGTAGATTTGAGTGTGGGGGCTGGGATGTTTGTTTTTACACGAGCGTGCGCAAGTTCGTTTAAAACGTCAAGCGCCTGAAGACTGGAACTGGCGCACTGTTTTCTGTCAGCCTAATGCGTATTTTTGTCCCGCCAAAGCCATATTTGACCGGTAAGTGATGTAGATTGACTGCTTCGCTTGTTTAACTGAGGGAACGAGAGAGAGTGTGAAAGCACCGGTCGCGCGCGTCGTCTTCAAACGGTCTCTCTCTCCCTCACTCGCGCATGTTTATGAATTGAGTTGACTGAATATCTTTGAGAATACACGATGGTAAAAGGTTTTTTTTTCTGAACTACTGGTTGTGAATTGTGCTAAAATAGCGTTGCCTTATCTTCTCTGAAAAGCTTTCCACACATCAGATCATATGACATAAACCACACTTTCAATAAACCAAAAAAAAATCTACCTGGTGATGAAATGTTTTCCGTGTTGAGAACTATAAAAAATAGGTCGAGACAAATCTCAGTGCGATGTCCTAAACTGCCTGGATAATCACACAACGTGTTCTGTCACCGTGCTACGTTAATGACACATCCGATTCGCGAACTAATGACTCATTTGAACCGATTCACTTTAATGAATGGTTAAAACAACTGATCTGTCCTGCATTGAACTTGAGACATAAATCGGAAACACTTTACAATAAGGTTCCATTTATTAAAGTGTACATTTATTAACATTCTATTAATATTAGTTTAATTTAATATTATAATATATTAAATATATATTTAATATTATTTAATATTAGATTTACTCCATGATAAAACCACCCCAGCCCAGTCATTCTAGAATGATTCATTCTTTCCAAATAGAGATATTCAAGTAATCTGGTGAAATAGTTTTTATCACAAATCACAATATATATCACAGAAAAATAAAATATCACAAAATGAGATATCGAACATCGGTAAATATCGGTATCTGGCAATAACAGCAATATTAATATCGGTTATCGGCACTCGGCCACAAATTTTCACGTCGGTGCATCACTAGTTAATAACACTGAATTGTTTAGCTGTGTTAATAATGACGGAACTTGCACCATATTTGGTTAACACTGCTTTGGGAAATGCACCCCATTTATTTTAATAAATTTGTATAAAAATTTAAAAAATAAAAACTGTTTAAATTTGAACCTCTTGTGCAGATACTCCGAATTTTCATCTTCAAATTTCTGTTCTTTCCATCAGAGATCCATAAGAATGTAATAAGTCCTCTGGAGGGCGAAGTGAAGGAACATGTTCTCCATCAGAAACATGCAGATCTGAAGCAGAGAATGAGGGACCTCAACCAGGGCTTTGAACGACTCCGCAAGATCACCCACGAGGGTTACAGTGATGACAGCGGTGGCTACCTTTGCTAAGATTGAATCTGTTCTCATTAATAAATTGCTTCATGACTTTCTGACGCTCTCTCTTATCTTTGCCTATGGCAGAGTTTAAGGAGCCAAGAGTCATAGAGCTTTGGGAAATGGCAAAGCGATCTAATCTGAGTGAAGATGAACTTGATTCTCTTAAAGTAAGCTTTTCTTATGTCATTGACTGAATGTCTTTAGATTTTTACTGCACAGCTAATGTTACTGATAAATATTGCATTTCAGTTTACTTTTATAATATGCATGGCCTTGCAAACTCAAGCTTTTGTCTTAATCTCATTTAGGAGGAACTTAAACATTTTGAAACAAAGGTGGAGAAGCACCAGCACTATCAGGAGCAGCTGGAACTGTCCCATCAGAAACTAAAGCATGTGGAAGCCCTGGGAGATGAAGATCATATCATGAGAAATAAAGAGAAATACAACACTCTTGCTGAGAAAGCACGAAAATGGGCTACAAGGTAGAGCTGCAAACTGAGTTTTTTTTTTACATAGTCATGAAGTGTTTTGCATGATCTTTTTTATCGTTTTAAAATTTGTACTGATGCGATCATGTTTCTTTTTTCTTTTTTAGATGAAGAAACACTTGCAGGATTTGACTAATAAGATTTCCTGAAATGGATTGCAACACAATGAACTCTGAGCACTTCTGTTAGCTACAATTATGCATAGGTCACATATGCCAGGGGTTCTCAACTCCAGTCCTTGCGACCCACTGCTCTGCATATTGTGTATGTCTCCCTTATTTAACACACCTGATTCAGATCCTCAGCTCGTTAGGATAGCCATAGAGTCTATCCTAACGAGCTGAGGATCTGAATCAGGTGTGTTAAATAAGGGAGACATACACAATATGCAGAGCAGTGGGTCGCAAGGACTGGAGTTGAGAACCCCTGACATATGCTGAGGTTATAAAGGTAGGGTATAATGTACACAAATTTAACATTTCTATTGCGAAGCAAATAGACTATTTGGTAAATACTGGTTTTATTTTTATGTTACTGTGAATAGTGATCAGTTCTGCTTTTGTTGCTCATTTCCCATTGTTTTTACAGCAAATGACTACAAGGTGATTTATCCAGCAAGCTTATGTCATCCACACTCTATTGTGGCAAAATTAGTTTGTGACTCAATTTCGTTTAATAATAGTTTCTTAAGGACAGCAAACATCAACTCCAGTCCTCGCGACCCACTGCTCTGCATATTGTGCATGTCTCCCTTATTTAACACACCTGATTCAGATCCTCAGCTCGTTAGGATAGACATATCCTGACGAGCTGAGGATCTGATTCAGGTGTGTTAAATAAGGGAGACATACACAATATGCAGAGCAGTGGGTCACGAGGACTGAAGTTGAGAACCCCTGCTCTGCAAGATATGTGTGTGGCATAACGTTTTCACACATGAAAAAACTCTCAAAGTTTCCAATATGAAATTAAGCATTTATTTTAGTAATTCTCATTTTTTATACCCCAGTCCTGAGCATTATAAGATTTAAAGGTGGCAAAATAAAACCCCTTTAATTAACAATGGTGCACAGGCTTGCTTTAATATTACTTCTATTAACAGCTAAAATTTATCAGGAAAAAAGTGGCCTTCGACAGCCGAGCTCACGCACTACATTACTTATTTTGGACAAGGCAGACCTTGAGTTAAACATAATCTGAATCACTAAATAGCAATGAGTACAGGGTGCATTTCTATGATTGACAGTGTTGTCCTAAGGTAGACTTGATCCAACATCCTCACTGTTTAATCAGGTAGACACTATCATAAAATTGAGATTTGTCATAAAAATTGTAATATAAAATCCACACTAATTCTTTAATCTATGACACTGTCATTACTAATTTAACAAGTTTGTGATTTAAACTCTTCCTATTCATACAGATCCTTATAGCAGGGGTTCTAAACTCCAGTCCTTCGCGACCCACTGCTCTGCATATTGTGCATGTCTCCCTTATTGAACACACCTGATTCAGATCCTCAGCTCGTTAGCTGATGATGTGATTCAGGTGTGTTAAATAAGGGCGACATACACTATGAACTGTCAGGAATGTGATCTCCGTAAATAATAGGATCCATGTTTCATGTTGCACATTTCATAATAAAAGTCTTGTTTTCTCTGACAAATTCAAATGGGTGATATGCTGAGCTGCCATTGAGTGATATATTGGGTCATTGTCATCATATCGTCTCCTTGGAATTATAAGGTTCTATCTGTGTTCTGAGCAGTTTTAAGATATTGAGCTTCAAAGTTTTTGCATTACATATAGCAGTGTTTCTCAACCCTGCTCCTGAAGGACCCCCAACACTGCACATTTTTCTGTCTCCCTAATCCAACACACCTGGTTCAACTCATCAGCTCATAATCACATGGGTTAATGAGGTGATGAGTTGAATCAGATGTGTTGGATTAGGGAGACAAAGAAAACGTGCAGTGTTGGGGGTCCTTCAGGAGCAGGGTTGAGAAACACTGACATAGGAAAATTTATATGGGGAACAAGTTTCATTCAAAAATGAAAATAACAGGGACCCTAAATGTATTAAACATACAATATCAAAATCCTCTCAAATTTGTAAATGGGGATTTTTGGAATGGGTCAAATGCAGATAGAACACACCTGATTCAGATCCTCAGCTCGTTAGGGTAGACATGTCTATCCTAATGAGCTGATGATTTGAATCAGGTGTGTTAAACAAGAGAGACATACATACAAAAATTATTCACTGACTATATAATTGGGACTGAACAACACCACTCTAGCGCAGTTGTCTGGGGAACCACCTCAAGGAAGCTTTGCCCAATTTGTGGAGTGGGTGCTGGTTTCCTGCGGATCATCCTTCACTGTCGATGACGTCACCAGCCCCATTCCAACGCCCGAGACCGCCCAGCCAGAGTCTGTCCCGCCGAGTCCGCCCAGCCAGAGTCTCGCCCCGCCAGAGTCTTGTCCCGCCGAGACAGCATCGCCAGAGACTGTTGAGGACACTGTTATTTTTTCAATAAAAAGTCCCACAATGAACACAACTTAAAAAAAAAACACATTACATAACGTAAATAAGTTGTCACAGAGTAGGAATATGTGAATAACTCAATTTTTACAAAAAATGTCAGAACTTATAATTCCAAAGGGACGATATACTGCCATTGAGTATATAATATAATACATATTGCATCAAGCATTTAAATGAGCATTTTTAGTCACTGTTATATCATTTTCATCATAGTACTGATAGTCGATATTGAAATTTCAGAAAATAATATTTGAAAAAAAAAAAAAATACAGTATGTTCTCATGAAATATGTAAATGTACAGAACAAAATTGGTCACCAAAGTATATATTTACAGTTGTCAACAGTCAAAGTTGTTGGATGATCTGTTTTTAGATTTATAACTTTTCTAATTCCATGCCAATCTTAAACATGGAAAATAATACACATCCACAAACTTACATAAAATACAATGCAGAAATACATTTACCATATAAAGCAGTGGTTCTCAACCAAAAGCCCACCAAAATCCAATACAATTATGAACCTTTTTTTAACCTTGAACCTGGTCAAGACCTTGATCCAGAAGTTTAATGAGCTATGTTCTTTAATAAAAACAATAGTTAGATTTTTATAAAAAAACAATCTATTTGCCCGGTTTCACAGACGCGGCTTAAACCTAGTCCCAGACTAAAATGGATGTTAGAGATTTTTTAACTGAAAGCAACTTGCACTGACATCTGAAAATATGTCAGGGTCATTATTTTGTCTCAAGATGCACACCAGTAATGTTTTTTCTTAGGCACGTTTATAAATGCTACTTAAATTTCCTAATTTCACTAATTATGACTTCATATTCTATTCAAGAGAAGTTCAATATATTTAAATCATACTGAGCTCTAGACCTCAGGTTGAGAACCACTAATAAACAGTTGAGTCTAAACATCTGCGAGAACCACAATTAAAAATGATTAAAAATGTATATTTTTTATTAACCATTACAATTTGAGAGAAACGTTAAACTGAAAAATACATATAAATTTCAGATTTTCTTAATGTCTCTTGGTTACTTTAATAATGACTACAACATTTGAGCTGCACAAACTCCATGTTTTTGTGCTTCAGTGGATGCAAGAAATGTAAAAAGTTAATTTTACAGATTTGCTTACAATTTTGACAAAACTATTTCCAGGTTTAACTAAAGAAAAAAACGATTAATTGTGGTCTCAGGCATTTAAACTCAACTTTGATTACATGTTCAGGTGAGCGTTCCTCTCCTTTTCTGTTCTAGTTCCTGTAGTCTCTCCTCTCGGCCCTGTGCATGCTGAGCTCCCACCCTCTGTGCCGTCTCAGTAGCAGTGATGTCAATGTGGGCGTATTTAGTGCTGGAGCCGGCCACTGATCACAAAGGCAATAAAATAAAATAAAAAGGGATTTATTAACTTTTTAAATGCGCAAGAGTCTGTTATCTGTGGCCAGTTGCATAAACTTCGCCTTTATCTTACAACTTTCTAACCCCTGCTTATCTTTGATCACCAAAATAGTATATTAAAATGTTTAGTTTTTTTTCTATGGGAAAAAAAATTCTTCATGCCTTAAAATAGCAACAATGCAACTCTACACCCTTATTTTATTTAGTATACAGATTTAAGAATATGACGCGGCGCATCAAACCAATAAAACGAACCCGAGGCGTTTCTTTAAAAATGACGCTTTTACGCGTGGCATTTTTCGCGTCAGAGTGCACACTCACATTGGCGCCCTTTGTTTAGTCACGAGGTGTTAAACATCAGCTTGTGTGAACAGGCCTTTAGGTTGGAATGCATGTAATTGAAGGATCAAAAATGAGTAGTAAATATGGAAGGAACACTGTGTACCTCTGATAGTGTGGCTTGACTCTGGACGGTCCTACAGATCCAACTCCATATAGTGTAGCTGTCGTTTAGACGTTGGACTAATGGGGATATTCACATAGTTAATGGAATCACCTTGAAGTTTGTCAATAACTGACAGTCCTGGTCTGCCCTGGAAGACAAGACACAACATACACAGTTACCAATGAAGTTGAGCCAATGAAATGCTGTGATCAGGTGGTGATATATAAGAAGGGGCATCTCAATTACCATACTCTCCGGCTCTGAACTGTGGCCACTTGGATGCATAAGTCATGAATGCCATCTGCTCATAATTGCCTTTTGAATCTGTTGTGCAAGACAAAACCCCAAGAATAAATCGCAAGTAAACCATTTATTTAAAATCACAATACACTCAGATGTATGCTTCAAATCATTAAACATTGACATGGCATATTACACACACAAACATTAGACATCCAGAGACAACAAAGCATCGCAATTTCTCCTCATGGCTACTATGTTTAGCAACATGTCAATGCTGAGACTAGAATTACTTTATCAGTCGATACAGACAAGAAAGTCTACATAAACTTAGGGATGAAAGAGGCATTACTGATGCAATTCCTGTTGAAATGACATCCAAGTATCGTTTACCTGATTAAGGGACTAGGTATTTTATTATATTATTATCATCATCATTTGAAAACTAGATGATGCTCACCGTCAGTCTCAAGCAAAGTATTCTGCTGCTCAGAACTGCTTCTGATCTCACACCTGCTCTTCTCCACCTACAAGAAACACGGAAAGTGATTCAGAAGACACAACGCAGCAGTAGACTTGTTTAACGCTGTGTTTGTTCCTTTAATTGACATCACCAAAACGTTTCAAAAACGGACCCACTTTACTGTATTATATTTGCCTTTTTATTACTGTGTACTAGCATTTAAAATTAATAATTTTAGATCTCTTAAAAGGACACAACCCATTTGCATTAAGCTTTGTATCTTTAGAAACCCAGTCATATTTTTGAATGGTCATGGTTTATTCCCGTATTTTCCCCAGAGATGGGAGAAATAAGGATTTAAGTGTTTTACTTCCTGCTTATTATGACATAAAAATCTTAATTTTGCGTCATTTTTGCGTTGAAGTCGCATTTCATTTAAAAGTGTAAAGACTACAAACATTAGCTCCTCATTATTCAAGGGTGTGGGACCCACTCACCCTACAGGCCAATAACAGATCAGTGGATGGGACTTCACTTGCAGAAACTGAAATCCGCCATCTTATTTTTGGAAGCTAAGCTAACAAGCGCTGTGGAGATAGTAAGTTATGACAATGATGGAAGAAACTAAACATGATATGGAAGAAGAGGATTTTGAAAATCTGCTGCTCGAATCCGATGTTCGTGGCTATCTTTACGAGCCACAATATAGTGAAGAACAGCTGAGGCTGATGGAGGAACAGGAGGCGGCTGCCTGTCGGTCGAAGAGCCCGGACTGGCTCAAGTTGAGGCGGACTGCTGTGCATGTGCTCTTGCTGCGTGCTACGGCCTACAGACACAGCAAGAGTCCGTCTGCTACAGAGAATTTCAACAATGGCAATTTCTCCTGGACGAAATCTATGAATCAGACGAGCATACGGACGTTTGTGTTGTAATGTGAACCAGTTTCGCCTGACTGAACATCCAGGTATGCAGTAATACACCCTATTTAGAAAGAAATACAAACGAGGAGTAATTCACTAATGAGTTTGCCAATGTAACGTTAATAGGGTTTGTTGTTTTGGGAAGAAGGATGGGGAAAATCGGCGAACATTTAAACATTTTAACAGTAAAATGAAGAAATACAAAACGAAAGTATAAGCCAACAGCCCCTCATTGACGACTGATGTCCACACACAACATAAAATCAGGCCTGTTTCTCTCTCGATCTGCCGTTTATGCTCCCGCTCCTCCGTGAGAGTTATGAGTGCGTCTCGTCTTTTATCACTCACGCCACCGGCCTCGTGCCGTCCTCTCACGCCGCTCTCACGTCCCTCGTCCTGCTCGCCACAGCCAACTAACTAGAAATTTTGAGTGAAATAAATTTCGAACTTTGGTGAACTTTCGAGCTTAAGTTAGCCTTGTTGGCGGAAGAATGATTGCTCTGATATGAGCACAGTTCCGGATTAGTGGGTGTGGCTTGCGGAGCTGTGCAATGTGGTGCATTATGGGTGTTGTAGTCTTTCATACAAATGCATCCTTTCGGTTATTTTCTCGGTCAAGAGGGCACCAAACATTTCGACTACCTATATGATCCACTTTTTAAATAGAGATTGATGTTGAAATGTGTGAAATGCTCCATTAAAGACCCATTTTTCTACCTACCTATACCACCTAACCTTACCCTTATCCCACCTCAATGGCAGCAAATGTGTTCTACAGTACAACATGAACACAATAAATAAGTTGTGCCTAATATTTTTTTAAGTAAATACATAGTAGTTAAAGACACCTAATATAAAAAGTGTGAGCAAAATCATTGAACTAAACTTTGTGGAAATATATGAAAAGTTGAAAAACAAATATCAGACCATTTTCTGACAACTAACCGCTTCTATTAAACTGTTGCTGATGTTATTTATATCTTTAAATTAAATCTTTACAAAGAGCAAAAACTGACTACACCTACATCTAGTAAAAACATGTTTGCAGTTACAGAAATGTTGCCACTATTGTACAACATATTGAATGCTGTGGGCAACAATACTGAGAATGGAATGCTTTTCAGTGTGAAATATTGATTTCCTTGAAAAACATTATTTTTTTCCACTGTTTGGTCAAAGCAAGCTGTTTTTATAGCTTATTATTGCATTCTCAGATCAACCCGAAGCATGTGGCGAGATGACAAAAGCATTTAAATTCACTCTGCAAACTTGTTCTGCCTCCCCACTGGCAGTGATGGCTGAGCATGATTCAGAGACACAGACGGATGGAACAATGTTCAGTTTTGTGCTGGAACGCTGGATTCCATGATTAGAGGAGTGCATTACGGAAGACTGATGCTCAATCAACACCGCCCAATCTGTTGCAGAAGTCAGATTTTGTTGGTAAAGTTCAAGTCCAAATCTAGAGAACAGTTTGTCTACATACTTTGACAAACAATGCATTTAGAATCAGAGATAGCTGAGTTATTTGGTTTAAAGTCCCCTGTAGTCAATAACTATCCCTTAAAACTAATCTTTGATTACCAAAATGACATATTTAAACGTTTTATGCTGTGCAAAAAAAAATCTTCATGCGTTAAATAATAGCTTCAATGTAACTACACCCTTGCTTCATTTAGTAGTATACGAGGAGCCATGAATATGCAAATGAGCCCTGTCCACACTCACACTAGCTCAGAGATTCACTAGATCGGTCAACTTTACACAAGTAAATGCCACAAGCATTGCTACAAATGCTTATTGGACGCATAACTGTAATTACTATGATTAGCCTTTTGTTTGACTACATTATCCAACAGCTAATAATGTGTTGCTAATGTTACACAAACCATGTTCCCGTTCGCCATCTCTGAGTCATACCGCTGCCTTCTAACAATCATATTACAAACGCTTTGAACAACTCAGAACGTCTGTGGAGAAAGGCATAGTTCATCATAACATCGTCATAAACATCATACACCCGCGATATTGCTAAATGTATACCCAGGGGGCAAAGAGGGTTTAGCAGACATGGGCTACTGTAAAAGGTTGTCCTATAAAAATGAAATCTATGATGTCTGAGGATCACAACCTGGGTGTACAAACCGGTCAACAACTGCCGTGACCTTGTCATTATGGGTCAAAACAATGCTAGCTTCAAATTCAAATTCCAATAGTCCAGTTATTTCATAAAGAAAGGTTGAACAAATTGCAACAGAAGCAAGCTCAACTGATTTTGTATCCTCTATATGTCCCGAGTGAGAAAAAAAAAGAAGAATCCCATTAGGGGAAAGATTGAAAAAGACCCAAACATAGACTATTCGTACGCATATTCATTAAAAGTTTTGCCTTTTAGATATCTATATGAAAATTTGATTTGATTAGAGTTGATTACTTGCATCAAGACAAACAAACAAAAAATGTGTTAATAATGTGTTAAAAAAATAGAGGCTTTCTATATTTGTTTTATTTAATTTATTTTATTTAGAAAACGGTTCTAAACTAAGTATTTTTTATAATATTATTTCACAATTTTACACATTTTATTGTATTCTTTTAATCAAATAAACGCAGCCTTGGTGAGCATAAGAGAATTCAGACAAACATCTTTTTTAAAGCATACTAAAAAAACCTCTGAGAAATGTATGTGCATCTTTAACGGTTGTCATATTAAGAACTAGACAGTAAAAACATGAATTTAAGTCTCAGTAAATTGTATGCTATATGCACTAAAAATAACTAAATACTCAGGCGTTTGTTCTGAATTCTGACTACACTGTGTGCAATTTATGTTATTGATTCACACAAAAAAACTGACAGACTACAGATTACACTGCCTGCAGTGCTGTATGTTTTTTTGATTCACTACAAAGGATGAACTCAAAGGAGTCAGATTTTCTGTCAGCAGGAAACTGTCGGATTCATTTTAGTATGGCATTTCACACAAAGAATATATGTGCGAGAACTCTTAAAGAGACCCTATCATGGATTTTTGAAAATGACTGTTCATATGGTGTGGACATAGCTCTAAGGAATGAAAACATCCTGCAAAGATTTATATCTGAAAGTGCACCGTATATAAAAGTTATTGTCTTTGAAAAGTGAGAGTCGAACTCGGAGTCTATGAAATGAATTGTTTTTGAAACGAGTCATTAGTTGTTACATCATGACGTACACAGACATATTGGCCGCGCCCAGTTATTGTGCGTGCAGACAGAAGTGTAAACTTGAAGTCTACACATTCAAATACTTCATCATAGCATCATGTCGAGAAGATGTTCTGTGTTCTACAATGCAAAGATAGTTCAGCCACTTTGTTTTCATTTACCAGGGACGAGCATGTGAAGAATTGGTGGTCAGAGTTCGTATTTGCAACGAGACCACAACAGTATAGCCCGATTGTGTTCTCATCATTTTAATGACGAATAGTTACAAAAACATAAATTCAAATGTGGATTCGCAAGCGGTTGTTCCTGAAGGAGGGCTCAGTAACTTACTAACCCAGTGTATGGATCAGCTTCCTCATCCGAATCACAGCCTGTGAGTATTATTAATAATTGTTGCTTTCATGGGTTTTGAACGGTTTTGTAGCGTCGAGGTGCGAGGAGGGAAGGCGAAATAAGTATGTGTGTGCACGCGCAGGTGTGTATGGTTTTTTAAATATGTGAAATGCTTGTCGCTGTTATTGGAGTTGCAGTGTTGGGGAGTAGTTAACTACAAGTAGCGAAGGTACTAACTTAGCTACATTTTTCAGTAGCTTGGCAGTAGCTCAGTTGCTTTTTAAACAGTGTAGCTTTTCCAGTAGCTAACTACTTTTTGCAGCAAGTAGCGGTGTAGTTCGAGCAAAAGCTACATTGTCGAGCCTGCGCGAATCAGCGCGATCACGCGACGCAAGGATATTCTTCTTCTTGTTAGATTACAAACTCATTTTTTGCCATTACCACCACCTGTTGTTTAATCACGCATCTTGCGGCTAACGGTTCACTGACGTACAGAAGTGGGGACACACCCATATAATGATTAGCTACATCAAGACGTGACGGCAGATTTGAAGGATGGAGAGACAGCTAACGTTAATTACCCATGGCCTCATTTGTCCAAGTTCAATCGGTATTTTTGAGAAAATGTTCTACATGCAATTTACATTGGATGTATATTTCGTTCTTGCAATGTTGTAGGCTATTTGTTTCAATTTTGACAAACAGTCTGAGATATTTGAGTGTTGTGTGTAATAAAACAATACTCTTTGAAATTGTAATTGCATTGCCTTGTTTTAAAATATTTTACTTAAAACATTCCTCAGACACTTATTCAGTTATTTATAATATACGTTGTTCAAAAAAAGCAAAAGTAGTTTCAATGTAGCTAGCTACTTTTTGATAGTAGCTTGTAGTGTAGCTAACTACTTTTCTAAACGGGTAACTTGACTGTAGTTAAACTACTTTAACTTACGAGTAGCTTGTAGCTTGTCAAACTACAGTTTCAGAGTAGCTTCCCCAACACTGTGGAGTTGTCATAAAGAATAGAGCGTCTTGTAGTACTGCAGTGCTTTATCAATATGTTTATGCGTTATGCTAACAAACAATAACTGACTGGGTCTGTCATCTGACCAATCACCGCCGATTAGCGTCATGCAAAGGAGTGGTTTGGAAAAATGAGTCATTGTACGAATCATTTGGGAGTCGGTGAGCAAATCAGTTAAAAATAAATGAATATTATAAGACAAATAAAGTGTTTTTTATCCTTGCATGCACGTTAAACTGTTTTTGGGAACTCCTAAAACAAAAATAGGAACATTTCAAATGCTATGATAGGGGCTCTTTAATGAAAGCTAATGTTTATAAAAAAAATACCAGTAAAAAACAACTCACAGAAAGACACAAAAAGCAAAAAAATCAACAAGAAAACAAATCTTGTTACCTTTCCTCCCCCACAGTCAGGACAGATGGCGGACTGTGATTGTGGTGCGGTGGAGCCTTCAGGGGGCGCAACTCCTTCACCACAACAGTTGGATCTCCATTGGACTGTTTGTTTGGGGATGGCATCTGAAGGGACACCCTCTGATCCCAGAGCTCCAGCAGTCAAAAACTGTTCCTGACTGGAGGATTGTTGAAGTAGGAGCCTACGAGGGATGTCGTAATGCTGCGGAGGTGGACTGGGTACCTGGTACATGATGGCCAGCATTTGAGCAGACTCTTTGAGTGGGCACACACAGGTTTTGTGTTCAGGAATCAAGGGAATTGTCCGTACTGGAGTGTTGAGAAGGGAGTTTGAGTTTGAGTTCTGAGGGAGGCTTGTTAAGGATCCAAACTCATCAGTCTCTCCATGCCCAATATCCACGCTACCAGTGTAGGAGGAGAAGCTTCCAGAATACGAGGAGTGGCTTCCGGTGGCGATGCCGCTGTCTGTTGAGCTCTGTCGTCCCGCCTCTTGAAGGCCTCTAGGATTCAGGTGGCTTGGATGGGGGCCGAAGCCCTCCCAACATTACTCCATATAGACGCTCGTCACTGGACGTGCTGACAGAACAGGCTGTACTTTTAGATCCTGCAACCCCTAACAGAGGTGATGATGATGGTGGTTCAATGGGAGTTGGGTGTCTGACTGGCTCAGGCCATATCGCCAGCCGGCTGCCCAGGCTGTTGTCAGAATGACTGGTCTCAGAGGAGGAGCTGGAGATGCTTCGATCATCTCCTGCCAAGGAGGTGCCATAACTGAAGGTGGAGGCT
The DNA here is from genome assembly GCA_030378365.1 of Hybognathus amarus. NCBI lineage: Eukaryota > Metazoa > Chordata > Actinopteri > Cypriniformes > Leuciscidae > Hybognathus > Hybognathus amarus. Next base: position 51,889 of record JAQIUQ010007728.1, on the reverse strand, counting down.
GACAAAATATGACAAAGAGAGGGCGGATTAACAAATGTGTGCCTGAAACAATTTTTAGCATTGTGCATGCATTTCAAAAAGGGACTGACAAAAAAACTAATTATGACTATGATGTTCAGTTATTTTTTGGGTGCAACAGAAGAATTTTTGAAGAATCTTTACATGTTTTTCATTGGTGCTTCATGTATTTTTGTACAATAAATAAATAATATGTTGGACCTGACAACCAAAACCGCTAGTTTCAGGCTTATTGTATCACTTTGTGCTCGCTATTTTCTTACATGATGTAATCATTTAAACCAGGGGTGTAACAATATATTGTGCCACAATATATGGCAATACAAAAATGCAACAATACGTATCGTAGATAGTGGCAATATGTATCGTGGATGGTTCTCCCAAAAAAAAAATTTCAGAGTTTTAGTCTAAATACTACATAAAAAACTATAATGTTAATTATAATGTATAATGCAATGGGGGATATTTGTGGGTCCAGATAATGCCAAATATCTGATGTTACCAGAAAAAGTGGCTAACATTTTTTAAAATATATATCTAGTCGGTGAAAGCGTGCAAGCATACTCATCTATAATAAGTAATTTCAGCTTCAGAATCATTGGGTTACAATCACCAAGTCTAGGCCTATTCATTTAAACCTATAATGTAATATCAAATTTAGCATTTCAATCAACATTACATTTTTTGTTAACCTTTTACCACATGTCTTGGAGTATCGCAATAATATCGTATCGTGAGTTCAGTATCGTGATATGTATCGAATCGTGACATGAGGGTATTGTAACACCCCTAATTTAAACTGAAATCAATATTTCTTCTAAGTTTATTTCTTTATCTATACTTAGTACATAAATCTAGGCTATACTGTATGTATCCATAGTATAAAGTCAGTCAGTCATTATTATTATCCCTTCAGAATGAAGTTTAAGGATTTAGCTTGACTGTACATTATCCCTTACAAAACCTTGCCATCTGCAATGCAATAACAATAACAACAAATAATAGCTTTAATTTCTGTATTTTTTCCAACGTGAAGGCTTTTATGATCGTTTTATAGTGCTTTAGTTTTATGGTCTTTTTGGAGCGTGACCAACACTATGAACTGCTGCTGTGTGGAAATAAACTATATAAAATATTCATCTAAAATGATCCTTTTGCAATCCACTAAAATACTGAATAATTAAAAAAAACTGATAAATTATAACTGATTTTTAATTTTTGGGTGAACTATTTCTTACAAAAAAACTTATTTGAAATAAAATAGCCTCCTATGTGTACTATAAAAAAATATTGTCATGATTTGTAATCAACATTTTTTCTTTTGTCAAATCAACTTAGATAATTTATGTAGTTCAGGTAACATAATATTTTTAGTTTCTGATGATTAAATCAATCTACTTCATTCTATTAACTCAATTTTTCCATTTCAATGAACTTAAAATTTTAAGGCTGCCAGGTTACTTATTTTTTAAGTTAAACCAACAATATTTTTTACAGTTTATTTTGTGAATGGCTTTTTGAATTACCTGCCATGCTGTGGTGGCTGCAAATCGACAGCATACTGAGTCGTTTCTCTAGCTCACTGGCCTCCTGGCTAATCCTGTCTTCTATAGATGACGGGTTTCGCATTGGGGTCTATGGAAACATTACATTTTAATTAAACCAATACAGTGAACATTCATCAAACAATAATGTGAACATTCATCAATCATACACACATGTACCAACATATATCCTCATGATCAAACAAACGAAACACGAACATGGACCAGACAGCACTGATTTGTCACTGAGCATTAATTCATATATAATCCATCACTGTTGTATCACTGTCTCTGCTGGGAGAATTACTGGAGCCACTGGCCACATTTATCAGTTTCTACTGGTACATCACAGGCAGAGCCTCACAGCAATCATCTCTCACACAAGCACGCATACACACTTGTATTCACACAGGGTAAGCTTTGAGACTTTCTTTTGAATATGGCAGTAGGTTGGTAGTATTCTCTCTTACAATAGAATAAATCAGGACACTGAACACAAAGTGCTCAAATAAGACAATAAATCGGTCAGGAGAGAATAAACATTCGAAAAAGTCAACTGGAACAGAACAAGAGGCAAAGAAAAGCAGAATATCACAAAGAAAAGCTTATGTGGAGGAATAAAGTTTAGTGATAAATATTTCTGGCATCTTATAAGCATGAAATGTCAATTTCATGCCGGTCTAAAGTTGTTCAACAGGCATTCAAGCAATGCTAAAGGCCAACAAATTGACTGAAAAATCAATATCACACAAGCCATAAACTAAATCGAAAGTCACTAGAGCAAGCGAGTAGATTTTGTTAAAATACTTAAAATATTATACACTTAGTAAGCTGCATTTTTTTTCTTGCAGTTTAAAAACAGCACAGAAAGTGTGAAGAAAGCTGAAAGAGCATTTGCTTTTTGCATATTTAAAGATGTTTGTCATTGTACAATGTATCTGCTCTGTGAAATCCTTTTGAAGAATATGGAATAAAGTGAAATGCTGTTAAAGAAGAGTGTCTTGGCTATACCCTGTAGCCCTTATTTATCACTGGCAATCTGAACTCAACCTTTATTGAATGTCAAAGGTTAAAATACATCAAGTGCACATGATTAATGACTCCTAAACATCTCAGTACGAGGGATGACAGGCGAGAACTTTATGTAATGAGCATAAATCATAATCCTGAGAATTAAGAAAATGCGCTGTCATAAACATTGAAGTAAACAAACTTTAAGGCTTTTGATTACACCTTTATACTTTCATACATCAATCAAAGAAACTGGGAGAATTTATAGAGGAAAAAATACCAGAAAAAGTTTTCGCTGTGATTACAAGCAAACAAGCTATTATCGTCATCATCAAAAATCCACCATACAACAATCGTGTTTGGTCCACAGAAAATATCAAAATATGTTAAGCAATTTTGAATAATCATGTTTTTAAGGTTGTGGTACACATACACAACATCAATGTAACGAAAGGGGAAATAATAACACCTGTCAAAAAATTGTCCACAGAGCATAGATCACCTCTCTAAATGGGTCTATGCAAATATGTAGTAATTTTTCCCCTAAAGGAACACAGTACATTTATAACAAGAAATGGCCCTGGAGCAGCCCGAGCATAATATTAGTGCTTAGCAGATCAATCTTTGTGTGGTTTCTTTGTGTGATCTACAAGCTCTCTGACTATGTAGAGAGCCATTGTAACTATGGCTGTACTAATTTTAGCTATGAACCACAGAAAAGCTTTAAGCCACTTCCTTTCCATATACTGTATTCTTTTATGTTACTGACCATATGTCAGCTCAATTCAGTTATTCTCTGTGCGTTCGGTGTGGCAGTTTGATCTATAAAATGATGAGTCAAGTTAATATAATTTTATTGCATGGCAAATCTATCTAGGACCAATCAATAAACTAAATGTGAATCTTACATTGATTTTTTTTAGGACAATTATTCAGGATCCAGGAAGTCATGCAAGGTTCCATTAAAAAGATATGTACTACATAGATATTATTACCCTCCGTCAAGGTGGAGCCATTGAGTGGTTAGATTTAAAAAAACGATTGCCATTACAAAGCAAGACTCATGAAAGTTCATTAAACTAAATGAATATGATGTTGAGTATTTTCTCCTTAAAACTGCAGCGAACCAAAGACAGTCTCAAAAACACAGTTTGAAATCACTGGTGTTTCTGACGTCACAAACTACCTTGTAAACAATCACGTCAATATATGATCATGATCTCTGAGTGTATCTCTGAGCTGCTCTGGGTCAGTGGAGGCCGGGCTCATTTGCATATTGATAGAACCGCATACACTAAATAAATCAAGGGCATAGTTACATTCAAGCTATTTTAAGCCATGAATAATTTTTTTCACATTTTTTTCAAACAAATTTCATTTTTTTTGTAATTTTGGTAATCAAAGATGAGTTTTAAGGGATACTATTATTTATTACAGGGGGACTTTAACTCTTATGTACTGTTTGGGGTCTCAGAGACATACTTAACATTGAATTGTAAAGTTGATATGACTTTTTAATAATCTTATGAGAACTGATTATTAAATAATTTTCAACTTGATAACACATTTCAAATGGCATGTCACATGACAAATATTGCATTTCTTACATTAGGGATAGGGATGTCCCGATACCACTTTTTCACTTCCGATACTCTAGATACCGATGCCGCAGCTTTGGCTTTTGCCGATATCCGATATTAATCCGATATTTTTATTTTTAAACTAATAAAAATATAGCAATTTTCTCAATTAGCCCCTTAAAATATACCTTCAGTATAGTCCACAACAACAGTTGATTACTGGAAGATTGCCACCCTTTATTCAAACACTACTATTAGGGATCTGAGAAAATCCAATTGAAACATTAAAAAAAAAGAGTGCTGTCACACTGTGACCGCGTTTCCATTATGCGCGCGCCTACATTTGAAAACGAACTTGAGCGCGCAAAAGACGTGAGCAGTCCCTTTTAACGGCTTTATCATGCCGACTCAATAGATTGTGTTTTCTTGATATGTTTTTGTTTTTATTTGTACACTTTACGCATTTGAAAATAGTCTAAATAATGTAACAAAACGAAAATAAACCTAAATGGGGTCCTACAATACAGCCTGTTATTATTAGGATTGTTTTTTAGGCTATTTGTTTTTTTTGTGTGTTTGTTTTAAAATGCCTAGATCGGCTGAACGAAAGTTAACCCATAGCTTTGAAAGTAAAGAAGAATATACAGCCTCTGTATAAACGAGAGCTTTTGTTTGGACTTTTCATTATGTGGCAGAGCAGTTATATTTTTTTTTGTAGCGTGTGGTGTGATCAGGTGCGCGATTGTGACTGTCAGGACAGTGCTCCTCACTTTGCAGTTAAAAAAATCACTTAATTTGCAAAGAATTGTATTATTATTATAGTTTATAAATGCTCTATGAAAATTGCTCAAAAATGTTAAATCAAAACATCGTCTTTTTTTTTTGGTCAACTAATCGTCGTGCAGGACAAGACTTTGGTCGAACCAAGGATTTCTTTGGTTGACTACAGCCCTAGTACTTTCTTGAAAACACATTCCAGCAACGCGCTGAAACAACCATGTAACAACCACAATGAAGTTACCCTTCACAATAGATAATGCATTACAATGAACTCTGTTAGTGAGCTAACATATGACAATTGATCTATTCCGTAAAATACCTTACTCGCCTGTTGAGTAATAAAAACATCATCTCCACATTGTTTTTACAACATTTCAAATCCCTCAGTTCTCAGCATCTCTCAAGCCAATGTTTATTCTTGTATTATTACGAGCTCTCTTTTGCCAGCACTCTCCTCTGTTCAGGCGACTGCCCGGAGGTTGGAGATTTAGCGGCTCCACATCAACCTCTCTCACTGGATGTGACAACTAACCCACTCCCCCACCCTACACAAGTCAAAGTAACTTTTCTCTATTTAGAGGATATGACGAGACACAAATATGTATACAATTTCACATGAAAACCCGTCAGGTCTAAAATATAAACACCTATAATAGGCTTATAACAGTCAATCAGGGTAAGACAAAACCACATGTTGGAAAAAGGATTGATGATGTACTGACATTTAAATAATGTTGTTTATTCACAACAAAACGAAAAGTTACATGGTGTACTTTTACTTTCACATTTCCAAGCAGTACATGCCTACTGTGTGGCAAAACAGAGGGATGTAGCTTCAAAAATATCTGCCTACTAGATTTTAAATCGATCAGAGGAGGCTATTAAATTGAATAAGAGGGAATATAAAAGGCTAATTTAAAAATGAGTACTATTATTTTTACATTTACATAATTGGAGCCTCTGAGACTCCAAACAAAAAAAAATCAGCAGCCATTCTGAGCAGAACATGAGGGTGCTGGGAAAAATAAAGAGGGGAGAAGGAAACCCGACACCACATATCAGTCATACATAGAGCTTAGACACAAATATGTGCATGCAGCATACAGCTCACACACAGCAAGCTAATGAGGCAAACATTAGCAACTTTGAAATCTCTGATCTGAGATGTTACATCACACACCTCCACAAGTATGAACTCACCTGGTAGGACTGGGCTCAGTCCAAACGGCCCCCTGCTTGGTGATATGCCACGAACGATGCAATCGAACAAAAAGCTGATCTGTTCTCCTTCTGCACACGCAAGAAAGAAAACACCAGCCCCTACGAGAGACAGGAGAAAAGAAATAGCTTCTTAATGTCTTGAGCCCATTTTATTCAAAAGACATAATGCACCATTTCAAATTCAGATTGATATTAATTTCCCATAGCAGAACTGAATAGAAAATTAGTTTAGTAATGACCACAATAGCAGTCACAAGATTACAACAAATGAGGGAACATCAAGTCATTCCTTCGGAGCAGACGAAAACATTGACATTTCACTGATTCAGAATAAATGAATCATATAGACTAATCCAACCCAATGGAACCAAGAAAACTATACAAGTTCATACATCATTCAAAAAAATTAATCAGGCATACAAAGTCTATAAAGTAAAGTAAAGGCTAATTGATAACAGTGATGATTTATAAATGAGCCAAATGCATGGAAGTTATACATCTAATAGGTTCACAGCGTTTGAAACAAGAAAAAAGGAAACAGTGTTATAAAACTAAAGTTTATTTTTGCACTTTAGCATAATTATAATTTATGAAATAAGTGGATTGTGTACCAAGAAAATCCAGCTTCAGTGCCCACACCTCCCCATACAAATGTCAATATCATCTGCAAAGCCTGAAACACCTTTCAAACTAAAATAAGAGCTGGCAAAAGCACAGCTGAATGTTACTGAAAAACAAGCTATAAAAGAGCCTTAAGGCTTTGAGTATAATGTGAAAACTGGGGTAACAAAGACCTTATTTGTGACAACATGCATTAATGATTCATCCGCAGTCAGATTATGACTGTTTTTCTTTGTAGGACATGTTTAGGAAAAGAGACTTAGGCGGTCTTTCATGAAGGCAAATATAGTCCTGTCAAATCCCTCAGCATCACTGTGGAGACGGTATAGCAGTGACAGTCCATTACAAAAATAACCATAACACCCTTAGCACTTGGTTTCATAATTCATAAACACACTGCTAGGCTATTAATACTTAAGACATGTGGCCAAATCTGAGGCTATTTATTTACCTTGCCCACATTTTGAGAATAAAACAGGCCTTCCCGCTTTTGCTACGTTATAGAATTTTTGATTATGAAAATACAAAGATGACTCTGCTAACATGTGCAGTATACAATAGAGTAATATATCCCACAATGCAATGTGGTTGAACTAACATTTCTACATTACATGATTTTTTTTAACTCCTTAACTGTCACCGTCCCGGTGTTACTTTATTTCACTATATTTCTATTAAATCCTAATCTAATTATGACAAATTATATATTGTTGGAATGGTCTAATACTTCTAAATAGACATTCTACCCCTGTTTTGTGTTACAAATTATGTAGGAAGAGTAATTGATGAATTTATGACAAGAGTGCACCTCAAGAAATCATAACAGGAGGTCACAAAAAGTCGATGCACCCACTTTTAATCATTGAAACTTCAGTTTTTATGCTAAAAGTTAATAATAAAACATTTAATCTAGTATTTTTTTCAATAAAAAAATATAGTATAATATTATCCTCTAAAATATAATATTATTTTTGTATCTCCTTTTTTATTATATCACATATTTTAGTAGTGGTCATAAATTAGGTATCATTTGAAAGCTTATAAACTCAGAATTCATCCTGTGAAAACCGTTTTATAATTGAACATTGCGTTACCATAGAAACGGTACTTATTTTATCAGGCTCCTCCCCTTTTGGGCATCATTATATTTCATAATTTATGATCAAAACCTTTTCTAATCTTGACAAAACACATTGTCAGAAAGGTCTGAGTCTCAAGGTTCCAAATTTTGTGACAAAACTGATATTTGGACAGAAATTTATTAATTTGTTAAGGCAGAATGTATTCAACTAAATTCAATGGAATTCAATGGCACCCGGTGGCTATTTTTGGTACTAACGCCTAAACAAAATCTCATGGGAACTTACATTTTTGTGATATCAACTTCAAATTTGGAACATAACTTGGTTAGATTTATGACTTTGATTTTATAGTACTTTTAGAGTAAAAAATATTTTGTAAAATATATATTTTATATAAAATAAAAATATATAGTAAACTATATTTGATTTACTGTGAATTTAAACTTCCATAACTTTTTCATACTTTCATTTTTTGAAGTGTTTTCACTTCATCAATAATCTGCTGAGTGTTTTCTTTAAAACAAGACCAAACTATGGGATATATTCCAAAGCATTCTTGAATTACAACCATTTAAGTGTGAATAGTGCATTTTAACCCCCATTCTCAAAAAGGGGGTGACAGGTAAGAATGGTTATTGACTTTTGATTAAAGTGCCAATTAAAAAAAAAAGACTTGTTTGAAATGTATATTGTTGCATAATGAATTCTGTTTCACTTTTTTATATTAAGCCATGTACAGTGTATACTGCACAGCATTCAATAAATTTAAGTCAGTATTCAAGTTCAAACATAGGCATTCTCTGACATACTTTACAATTCCAATGACTTTGTGCGGTATAAAAAGTTACACAAGTAAATAAATGTGTCATGTGTAACATCTGTAAACAAGCTAAGATCAAACACTTGCAGAATCATTTAATTAGAGTTGCATTGTCAGTTTCAATTCAGCTTACAATTTTTCTAAGTCTGTTGACAAACTAAACCAGTGAATAAACTCACATCCATTCAGTCTCTGAAATCAAATGAGACTGCTGACACGCTCACTAATTGCACTGCCAGTATGTGTTTTGTCAACGGCTTGTGGCCTGTGACATTGAATTGCGCTAGAGACAGCAACAAGGCCATATTTTCAATTTAATTTACTCTGTCCCCGAGCAGCCAACTGCTGAATTACACTAATGGCAATGGGAGGGACATGACCTCTGTGAGTGTGGCAGAGACCAATCGGGGCTCATGCCTGTCAAACTATAATGAGATAAAGCACTGGCTAACAGACACATGCTCCAGACAGGGTAATTATTTCACTATATGCATCTACTGTAAATGTAAAATTGGCTGTCTTAGTATCTGTTTCCTTGTGTGTTTTCATGAATTAACATACATTTTCAGAATGCATGAGGTGGTAGTAGTGGTTGTAATGAAGACTCAAATTGAATCGAATGCAGCTCTATTGATTTTGAAGGAACATCAAATTAATTGAATTTAAATACGCTCAAATGTGTAAAAACAAATCTAAAAGTATTTAACAATTAAGATACATTTTGAATAAGAATAATACAAATATATTTATATATTTAAAAAATGCTATGATAATTTAATTGGGTTTAGGGTTGCAAAATTCTGGGAATTTTTAAAGATGGAAACTTTCCATGGGAATTAATGGGAATTTAAGGGAATTAACAGGAATTTATGGGAATAAACGGGAATAAAGTGGGAATTTTCAAAGTTGAGAGTTGGCTCTTCATAGGGAACTTACATATAGTTGAGGAAAGTATATTTTAACATAATCTTGACTAAAACAAACAGATGCCATTCAAATACACTTGAATATCCATGCTATTCCTCAATCACAATCCGATGAGTGAAGTAGGATGACGACGAGTGACTTCGGTGCTCGTTTAACTGAGAGAGTGAAAGCCCCGGTCGCGCGCACACACTCTTCGCACTGTCTTCTCTCTCCCTCCCTCGCAGCTCGTGCATATCAATGAATTGAGTTGACTGAATATCTTTGAGAATAAATGACGGTAAAAGGTCGGTAGACCAAAGTTTTTTTTTCTTTCTTCTGAACTACCACTGGTTGTGAAGTGTGCTAAAATAACGTCGCCTTATCATCTCTGAAAAGCGGTCCACACATTCAGATGACAAACCACACTTTCAATAAAAAAAAAAAATCTATCCGTTAATGACATGTCCATTTCGCGAACTAATGACTCCTTTGAACCAATTCACTTTAATGAATGGTTAAAACAACTGATCTATCCAACACTGAACTTGAGACATAAAACGGAAACACTTTACAATAAGGTTCCATTTATTAAAGTCTAGTTAACTACATTAGTTAACATTCTATTAATATTAGTTTCTATGCGGATTTACTTCATGACAAAACCACCCAGTCATTCTAGAATGATTCACTTCTTTCCAAATAGAGCTATTCAAGTCATCTGGAGAAATTGTTTTTATATCGCAATATATATCGTGGAAAAATAAAATATCGCAATGCCATTTTTTAAATGTTTAACATCTGTGCAGCCCTAATTCATCTAGTAGCAATGCTGATAAGTTAGATACTAAATAAGATGTTCTAATATGGAAAATTTCCAAAATTCCCCATCTTAACTTTCCATGGAAATTTACCGGAAATTTTCCGAAAATTTCCCGCCCCTTTGCAACCCTAATAGCTTGTTTTCACGTGACGTCACGACACTGCGTTGCCATGGCGCGAAGATCATATGGAGGGCAGGAAGTGAATTTCTATATTAGGAAGCACAATAACACACTCAAATGCCTATGTTTTGCGTCGTTTATGGTTGCTCAAATCGATCAAACCACAAAGATTTTTTTATTTTGTGCCAAAAGTTGTTGTTCATAAGGGGGAAAATACAAGAAATTGACAGAAAAACACCGGTAAAAAATGCCTTGTAAACTGTAATTGCGTCTGCGGAGGAGCCGAATGGGAAAATGCCCGTGTGTTTGTACAGTGTGCAGTGATCACTTTCGTCAAATGTGAGTTAATACATTATTTATGTGGCTTATAATTACATTATTCAGGTGTTTAAATACACTTATGTGGCTGTTTGTGTAAGTGCCAGTTTCTGAACTTTGTAAAGTCAAAGTATGTCTGTAAAGCCCTATTCGCACGGGATTAGTATTATCTGGTGACCTGTAGTAATTTGTAATAATTGCGGAGTTTGTCTGTTATCTTAATCCTGTGCGAATCGGCCATGTCTGTAATTTGTAAAGTAATAATTCCCCCGCAAGTTACCTACTATATTTCACCGAACACCGAGGTCCTGTGATAATATTAGTCCCAGTGTTAAATTGACATCTCTGTGATTTGGCCGGATCATATATCATTTTTTCAAGGTTTTTGTTTCATCTGCGCCTTTTTATCCATCTTTCGCGGATAATAGAGGCTGAGTTGGAGTGTTTTAATAGTATTTTGGGTGCGGGGTCATATCGCTAGTACAACTAACTCATACAATTTGCAGAAAGAGAAAGCTGAAAACCATAAGAGCAAAAACAAAAAGAACGATTCAGATCACAGGCTTACGCTTATCCTGTGCGAATGCGCCACACGAAACTCAGATGTGGGTGGGTAATTTCAAATTCACATGTGGTCCCCAGGTAATACTAATCCCGTGCGAATAGGGCTTTAGTTGCTGATATCTACAGCCTCGATGGCAGGCAAATCTCTCAATTCAGTTGAAAATCGGTCCTCTTCATAACGTAAGGATCACGTCCAACATATGTTTCGATTTTCTGTTTATATATTTCTCTTGTAATAGCGTCTAAAGTAGTACAGTACGGATTTTCCTCCATCTTCGTCCATTGCGCTCTTCACTCCTTGCCCTCCACCTGCAGTACGCGCGTAAATACAATCACGTGACTGCAAACCACCTATTGGGTTTCTCTTGTTTTGGCATGTGTTCATAATTTCTTTATGTGACAGCCTGGCCAACAACTATGTCCGCACAAATTTAAACTTGTTTCATTGCATCATTACAAAAAAAAAAAAAAAAAACGACTCAAAGCCCACCTACGCAATATGCTCCTTTAACCAATTTTTTATAATATTGGAATAAAGGGTGAAGATGTCAATTTTCCTAGGCTGGAAATAACTTTTTTATTTTCTAAAAAATCTTGGAATAAAGATTGAAGATGTCAATTTTCCTTGGCTGGAAATCACTTTTTTATTTTGTAAATAAAGGAGTTCTGCATGTGCAGTTTCCATGCAGTCCTAGACACGACTAATGTTGTACAAATGTACTACAACAGCAATGAGAGTATGGTGTCCAATGTGAACTGAACACCCCTGCCCCCTCAAGTTCTTCCACTTGGCAGGAGACCTTTCACATGCCACCTCATTGCCTAAACACATTAAAATGCCCACAGTCCCCAGCACAGTGCATTCAAACAGCGTCTAACAAATATCCTGAACACCTTTTAAAGTGAAAAATGTATTATCCTGATTATGATTGCAATGAAAGTTCCTTTGTGCTGTGACAACATGGCAGTCGTCTGACCCGGTGTAAGGAAGTTTCAAATAAGATGGAGCATTAAAGCTGCTGAAGCCACAGAACAGCTGCAGTTGGATTTGCCAGAGAGGCAGCTGGTAAGTTTCATTGGTGCTAACGCAACATCTTACACGGCGTATCACACATTACCACAATCTGTGTGGGTGCACAAAAGTAATGTGTACTGATTTTGTAAGTATGGGGTGGAGTGAGAGAGGGAGGGAGAGAGACAGAGAGACTAAAGTGTGACTGAGGTTATCTGGTTTTCACATTTACTGTTGGCAATCACCTCTGTGCTACTTCCCCCGCAGAGAACATACGACCAAGCGACAGAGGCAGATGTACAAGAACATGGAGTTTCCTTTGTCTTTTTTATTCAATCAAACATTGCAGTGCATGCAAATCTTTGAAAACCTTTATTTTCCGATGTGCATTTCGAACACTTTTCATCACAAACACACAAATTTTGCTATCTTTTCTGCTGTCGTTTTTGCGGGTCTAAATCTTTTTCTTGCGAATGAAGCTGTGTCTCAGCTTCTAACAACCAGAATGGAAGGCCCTTTTCTATAATTGGCCACCCTGGATCGAAGTGACAGGTTGACCACGCCCACTATGTGTCTGAGAGAAGAGTCAGCAACTTGTAACATGGCAAGCAACAGGTCCTTTACTGATTTAATATCAAATTCAGTGACAAATGAAACTGAATTATTCACAGCTCAGTGACAAGTGAACTGAAGTCTAGCCAAAGGGTCGGCCTTGGGTAATCATGTCTAATCGGCCGCAACCTCCGGATCATTTCAATACCCAGAACTGTAATTGTGCTAGCAGCAGGAGAGACACTACATTAACAATATTAGATTTAAAACTTACAATGATAATATGGGTACATAAAATACATAATATAAATTAGGTTTTATAAATTACTTCAAGCGTTTTCTTTCGTTAATGATCAAATTGTATTACATGCACTTATGTAGTAGAGTCAGACCGATATATCGGCAGGCCGATATTATTGGCCGATATTAGGCATTTTCTAAAATATCGGTATCGGCAGTTATAATGGCCGATAAATGAATATTTCAAAAATAAAATAAAAATGGACGAATCACGCTTCAACCATGTCATGAGTGTTGTCAAAAAGTGCAGGTAAAGGGATAAGCAAGCTGACATTGTAATTATAAGGTAGATTATATAACTATAAGGCAATGTAGGGATTAATTATTATTTATATATCAGAACTTTAATATATTTTGATGTTCCTCTGTTCTGTTGTGACAATAGAAACAAGTTTCTTTTTAAAATGCATTATCATATTATTTTAGTTAAAACTCATAAACAACTAACTAATGGTAGGGAAATCTGTTAATATTTTGTTGCGCATTTCTGAAATAAAAATAATAATATCGGCCGATATATCGGAATATCGGATTTTAAAACCAACAAATATTTGTATCGGTATCGGCCTTCAAAATCCTATATCGGTCTGGCTCTATTATGTAGCAAGACAGGGTTTAGATATTTTTCCCAGCAGTTTTTAGCTTTGCTGTTATGTAAGTGCATTGAAAGTTTTTGATATTCCTATTTAATCTTAAATAGAGATTTAAATAACGCTGACTGTCAGAAAAGATTAGCTACTGTTAGCTGCTGTTTTATACAAATAAGGTACAGTGTTTAACTTTTGGTGCTCTAGAGACATGCAGTTTTGTAAGTTAAGTAAAGAAATAACAGTAATTATAACTTGTGATCAATGATCTGAATTTTATCTAGTCAAAAACCAAGTAGACAGTTACATATAAATGCTTCTGAATTAACTATTTTTGTAACAGCTAATTTTGAAATGTAAACTGATATTTCCTACCGATAAAAAAAAGATAGCTGGATTTAAACCAATTTCTGTACTATTGGTGGCTTTGGCTGCTAGCTATGCTGTTGTGTTGGGTAATAAAATCTATTCAGCGGTAAAAATAACCACAGACTGGTTTAGCCAACGTTACGTATTTAAATGGGAAAGCATAAGAATAATTCAGTTAACTTGTCACTGAGTTTGTGATTGTAACACAGTTTGTTATTTTGGGAAGGAGGCGGGAACCGCGAACGTTAAAAGACTTCTGCCGCCACACTTAATAAAACAAAACACAACGTGTCTCTCTTCACAATCACAATCTCTGTCTTCACTGTCGTTGCTCCTCATCTACACACTGCTCTGCAGTAGTGGGCATGGTCAACCCATCACTTCGATCCAGGGTGACCAATAGAAAAGGGCCTTCCATCCTCGTTGTTAGAGACCGCCCACTGAGACACAGCTTCATTTGCGACAAGCTGAAATTTGTGCGTTTGTGATGAAAAGTGTTTGAAATGCACAAAAGAAAAATAAAGGTTTTCAAAGATTAACATGCACTGCAAATAATTTTGTTATCAACTTGCAATCGACTTTTTTGCAATCTTTTACTTTTTTTAATGACAAAATAATTAGCTTTATTCTCAAACACGGTGTGTTTGATTGAAAAAAAGAGAAAGGAAACGCCATACAACAACAAACCAACTCTATTGTCATGGGATTTGTCTCACTGAATAAAATGCAGTGTTCTACCAAAACAAAATAAAAGAGATGTCCAAGAAACCATTCAGATCTCAAAAACATCAAGTATCAAATGAGCACTTCGGCAAAGAAAATATATTCAACAATAGCTATGAATAATTAAAATAAGAACATGAACTTACAGTAGCCACATCTTGTCCCTCCCTCAAAGACAAATCCATTAGGAACGGCGCCATAACGCCTTAAGTCCGACAGTTTCCACTGGCCGATGACAGTTGGAGGGAGGTCTCTGGCGATCACAAGCAAATTGTTGCACAAATGCAGGGAGGCGGGGCCACTTTCTAGTTTGCTGCCAGGCTGGACATGAACGTTAAACCTGTGAACTGAAAAAGAGACAAGTTTATTATCAGAGAGCACAACTTTAAAATTAGCACATCAAAGCAAAGCAGTTGTTCTGGAGACCTAATTTCATTCCATCAGCTTAACGGACAAAGTCACGCTTGCTATTAAAATTCCAAAATCTTACCATTATTAAGATAAACAAAACGGCAAATTTCTATAGTTTTTGTACATCTATGTAATTTGGGTAACACTTTACTTTAAGATGACAAAGTTACATGCTACTACATTTACTTGAATAATAACAGTAAATTATGCATAACTATAAATAAATAACACTAAACCAAAACCTAACCGTAACTCTAAGTACATTTAGTTAGTAATATTACGCAGTACTTATTGGTAAGCTATAGAAGCTTGTTTCCACCACTTAATGAAAAATAAAAAAAGATAATTGCGACTTTTTATCTCACAATTACGAGTTTACATTTTCGCAATTCTGACTTTATTTCTCAGAATTGCGAGATATATAGTCGCAATTGTGAGAAAAAGTCAGAATTGTGAGAAGTCTCAATTCTGTCTTTTTTCTTACAATTGCGACTTTATTTCTCAGAATTGCGACTTTATATCTTCAATTGTGACTTTATTTCTCACAATTCTGACTTTATATCTCACAATTGTAAGATAAAAAGTCCCAATTATTATTATTATATTTTTTTATTCAGTGGCGGAAACAAGCTTCCATATGTAAATACATCACATTGTAACCTTATTTTGAATTAACATTTTAAAGGAGCATATACTGCATTTTGACTCATAATCTGATATTCTGCCCATCAAATTATCTTTCTACCAAGAGTTAAAAGCTTCATATCAAATTGTAAACCATCAGAGACACATTTAAACAGAAAACAGAGTAATGAAGTAAATGTGAGTTTGAATATTTCAATATAACTTGAATATTTCAAGTTTTATGTGAACACTGAACACTTGTGAATTATGTTTTTTTAGAATATTATTGAACCAGATTCAATGAATGTTTACTCTACACAATGTAATGAACACTCACAACACAATGTAAAATCATGGACTGTTCGTGGATTCAGAAACAGCTACCAAACAAGAGCTTAACCATTCAACAACACTTTAGCTAAGTTGAAGATAAAAGACTGTTTTTTTTTGGTAAGTGTTACTCTGTCAAAAATGTATTCAAAAAAACTTTAGATCTTTCGCCATATCATACATCACAGGGGTCCCAATTATAACTTGGCTGCTTTCTCAAAGGGCAGGCCACACCACTCTGACTTGTAACGTTACGTGTGAAAGCAATAGATCCAGGGTGTAGGTGTGTGTCTGTACGTGTTTTTCGAGGGTGTCTGGGATTAACAGACCCAGTAGCGGTCTTGACTCATATAGTGCTCTGAGGGAGATCAAACTTTAGCTATGTTTGCTAAAAATAACAATAAAATATTCTATAAATTAAAAAATTCAATAAATTAAAAAGTAATCTTGCGGTTCGCGTCGTAGCGACGTGTAGTTACATTTTTGAGGAGGTGAAGTACTACGCAGAAGTATAAATTGGCCTTTTTGAATGATCTGTATGTGTAATAAATAACAACTTTTCATTTAAAGTCTCATTGTTTCTTAATTAGCTTAATTATGGTCTTCAAAGTATGTGTTTGTACCATAGATTGTGGTTTGTACATTTTTACATGGCATTTTTTTATTAAAACAAATTAACCATCTAAAACTGAAAATATGGTCTTCAAAGTAATGGGTTTTCACATTTTTATTTATGACAATTGTATGATTTGCAACATGTAAAACGGACACCAACCTCCTGCGCGAGTAGACAAAGGGGCTCAAAGTGTTCTATTCATCACAAGAATCCGTAAATTTACTGTTGGGAATATGAGCTGACATGACTCCTGAGTACATATTCAACAACAGTTTAGCAGCCAGGACTCGGGGCTTCCGAACACCAGGCTACAGCGTCCGTTCAAAATGTCACGGTCATCGTGCACACCGCTGCCCAGAACGAACTTCCAACCTTTCTGCCTCCTTCACTTGATCCTCCGTTAGTGCAACAAGAGGTGAGACGATAACAATCCGGCTTTAAATTCTGTATATTCGGCAGTTTCTTTTCCAACAACGGACCGAATAGCATTTCTCACGTCTTTCTCCGCTGCCAAACTCAAACTGACGCGCGCGACATCAACGTCATCGTTCTCAGCCACTCCCCCTATTCGCTGATTGGTCCTACAAAAAATTGATTTCGTAGGCTACTGAAGGAAAATGAAATTGAGCGGAAGTGCGTAGGAGGGCGCAGCCAGGCTAGGCTAGACATGCCCCGGTGTGCTAAAAAGAAAATGTAAATATTAATGGGATATACTTTTACTTCCGATATACTTAACTCATAAAAAAAATCTAGGGGTGCCAATAATTGTAGCCAACATGTTTTGGAGAAAAACATGTATTTCATAATCTGATACCTCCCCCTGTGATAATCCTCCATTTTGAAGTCAAGAACTTCATCACTAACGCCATATGAAAAGATTAATGAAGCTTCAAGTTAACAATCACAACCATCAACCATCAAAATATGATGCATTTAAAAAAAAAACACAAAACTGAAAAAGGGGTCAACTATAGCTTCTTTTATAGCTTATTTTCCTATGCAAAAAAAAAACAAAAAATACATTGGAAAAAAGCTCATAAAATAATATAGTTCGTCTATATGTAACATTGGTTTTCTCTTGTTTTTGCATCGTGTTCATAATTCTGTATGTCATTCTGGCCACATATTACACATATTTTAGCGTGTTACATTGCATAAACCACTGACTCCAATTTAGTGAACAAGTCATTTAGACTACTGCAATGATGCATGATAACAGCCCTCAGTTACTTTGAAATGCCATTATATGGTTGTGAATTTAACAAAAAAAAAACAGCATTGAACTGTCATTGTGTGGCTGCTGAATGTTTTTTTACCAACAAAGAAAATAATAATCTTTGTGATCCACATGCGAGTTTGGAACACATGAGGGTGTTCCAAATTTCTATAGTTTTTGTACATCTATGTAATTTGGGTAACACTTTACTTTAAGATGACAAAGTTGCTACATGCTACTACATTTACTTGAATAATAACAGTAAATTATGCATAACTATAAATAAATAACACTAAACCAAAACCTAACCATAACTCTAAGTACATTTAGTTAATTAATATTACGCAGTACTTATTGGTAAGCTATGGAAGCTTGTTTCCACCACTTAATGAAAAATAAAAAAAGATAATTGCGACTTTTTATCTCACAATTACGAGTTTACATCTTGCAATTCTGACTTTATTTCTCAGAATTGCGAGATATATAGTCGCAATTGTGAGAAAAAAGTCAGAATTGTAAGAAGTCTCAATTCTGTCTTTTTCTCACAATTGCGACTTTATTTCTCAGAATTGGAAAAAAAAAACAGCATTGAACTGTCATTGTGTGGCTGCTGAATGTTTTTTTACCAACAAAGAAAATAATAATCTTTGGAATCCACATGCGAGTTTGGAACACATGAGGGTGAGTAAATAATGACAGATTTTTACTAAATCCCCTTTTTGATCTGACACATGCTCTTATCTCACCCTCTCCAAGGCTGTAGCGGATACGAGCATCCCAGGCCAGAAGAGTCACTCTGTTGTGGAAGCCCAGCATGACAGACTGGCTCAGACAGAGCAGACTGAGCGCATAATTCACTCCATCAAACCCCTGAAGAGCCTCCAGTCCACAGATATCCCTCAGCGTTGCCCTGATTCCTCTCCCGCTGTCCTTTACTCTCTCTCCACGCTCCTTATACACCAGCAAGGACAGGCAGTCTAAGACAACAAGATAACAAATCGATAAAACATCAGAACAGAAATGCATCTTACACTTACAAAAACTGCCAAACGTCACAATGATGATATCATGGGTTTTTTCATATAAACACCACTGCACATGAAATCACTGTGCAATTGTATAAGCACTATTACCATAAATGTACCATTCAAGTAAAATAAAATCCTTACAGGTACTTTTAAGTCAATCAAAAGTCTACATTTCCTTTCATATCAACACGTTGCATAACAATTCCAGCAGTTGATATTATAATTTCCATAATCATCATCAGGAATTACAACTGACAAAGTAATGCATGCATGGGGCACAGATCCTGGGCCATGAAATATAAACTGTCTTTCCATAGACTAGTGTGGTGTGTGTGACACTGACAACATCAAGCCATAGTCTCTAGGATGACTGCACTTGATGTTTTGAATGCGGTAATGTTTTGTTTTATACTTCTGTACAAAAGAACAAACCACTTCATCACCAGACTTCTAAAACAGTATGCGAGGAGTCGAGCAGCTGTCATAACACACATCAAAAGACAGTGATCCGTGAAAGCAACTGGAGACTAACCTATTAAACAATGACAACTTCAGACAACAGAGATCCAAAAATGACCTATCCGCTAGCCAAGTTCACCTAAAGAAGTTATGTAAATGTTTGGCTTGCAATGTGAATGCTGATGCTAATCATAAGAGAGACTGGGGCCACTTGTCACATTGTTTAACGTCAGACGGGGAATATTTATCAGGGAAGGTTTCTTTTTTAACGTCAATGTCTGCATTGAACATTTCTACCATTATCGGCCAAGAAAAAGTTATATAAACAAGTTAAAAGTAAAAAAAGTACTGCCACTATAACAAAATGAACTAAACAACATATTCTAACCAATTATAAAAAGTAAAAATGATAAATAAGCAAAAATTAAAGTGAAACATTAAAGTATATGGTAACACTTTACAATAAGGTTCATTAGTTAATGTATTTACTAACATGAACTAACCATGAGCAATACATTTGTTACTGCATTTGTTTATCTTTGTTAATGTTAGTTCATTAAAATACAGCTGTTCATTGTTTGTTCATGTTAGTTCACGGTGCATTAAATAATGTTAACAAGATTTTAATCAAGTATTAGTAAATGTTGAAAATAACATTAACAAAGATTAACAAATGCTGCATATGTGCTATTCATTATTAGTTCATATTAACTAATGTAGTTAACTAATGTTAACTAACAAACCTTATTGTAAAGTGTTACCAAGTATGATTTAGGCCTTTATGGTATACGCTCAAGATTCTTCTTTGACCATAAAATGTAGGCATTAATATTTCTAACATTTGAAACACAGGTCAACATACACCCAAAATATCAACATACTATGGCAAAAAAAAATAATATGATGGTAGTGGTTGGAGTTTGCAGTACAGAATTCACAAAAAAATATTTCTAATTTACAGGGTTTTTGAACAAGAAATTACAAACCAACACAAAACAACTCCTAGACATGTTTGTACCCTAGGCGTTTGTATATGGAAATTTGAAAACACTTTCCAATAAGGTTTCATTAGGTAACTTTAGTTACCTATGTTTTGAACTATAAACATGAAAAATTCAGTCGTTCATTGTTTTTTCATGTTAGCTAGTTCACAGTCCATTAACTAATGTTAACAAACACAACGTTTGATTTTAATAATGTTAATACATGCACAAATTAACATTAATTTAAATTAAATATATGCAGTTCTTGTAGTAAGCTAGATAGGCCTACCTAATGTTATCGTAAAGTAAACGTTAGTGATGTCCAAAGGCACGGGGCACAACGTAACGCGGGGCTAGTTGTAACACACTTGTTGTAACCACACTGGCATGACGAAACTTGGTGTATTTACTAGTTGCCATTTCAACACTTTATAGAGAAAAAATTGCGCCAAAATTCCAAAATCTTTCTAAGATATCACTGAACATTTATTTAACCATAGCAAAAGTACATTTCTTAATTAAGTTAATTTTTCATCTCTATTTTTTGTGTTTATTAAAAATTAGACAAATCTGATATTATTTTAATCTCCAATCTGTTGTTAAACAGTTGATATAGTTATTTAATGCTTTGCTAACTAGCAGAAGACACTAGCAGGGTTTAAACCCCAGTTGTGCAGTTGGGGCATGTTGTAACACTGTGTTACAATGTGCCCCTATTAGAAATATGCTATTATATTCTATACTTCTATGAATTCTATTGGGAAAACATGAGAAACATGTAAATAAAGACTAAGAGTCAATGTTCAGAAATTATTAAGTATTTATTGTGTTTTGAACTATGCTGTATAGCTGTGTTTTCTGATGTGTTTTTTGTCACATTCAAAAATTAGTTTATTTTTAATTATTAAAAAATGCCATTATTTTATATGAAAAAGTTAATAATTGTATTTTAATAAGAAAATATTTTGGTTTGACTTGTATATTTTTTTTATTAGATCAGATAGCATTTTAAGCTGTTATATGGTGATGTTACAATGTGCCCCTCACATGTTACAATGTACCCCACCTATGGGGCATGTTGTCACATTTCACTTCCATTCTTTCAGGGTAAATCAAGAAAAAAGTATGCACTGTATCAATAAAACAAAACCACATAATTGTACTTGACATGTGGGAAATTAATGTGGGGAAAAAAAACTCTAAACCCTAAGTAGATTTACACAAATTGACAAAGTCAAAAAGTGTTACTTTGTGCCCCGCTCTCCCCTAGATCTTGTGACAAGCCCCTGTCTCGATTACAAACACGTTTTTGTACGACTTTACTGTTTTAAAATACACGTTGTAGCTGTTGTTCCAAAAACAGCTCGAGCCAGAGTGAATTGCGACATTGTGACACGTGCATCGAGAGTCATTCCGATATCACGCATAACGACCGTGGCAATACCTCACATACCGTCACGAGAAAAAAAACAACCGTGACAGCGCTATGTCAGGCTTTTGCTACATAGAAAGTACGTTTATGAAACAAAACAGCTATTTAATGCATTTTAATAGCTAATCTCAACACTGTTAAACAGCAGCGTAAAACGTTATCCAAGAAGGATTTACCTGCTACCGGCGAAGGTTTCCGAAGAATCACCCATCTGTTTTTCCACTGTAAACGCAGGGAAGCAAAACAAAACAAAGTAGTGTTCGTTAAGACAAACAAACAAAGATTTAAGTTTTCCAACAATAATAAACGATACCGTAAACGTAGTTTGCGTTGCTTTTAACCACCTTTTCCCCTCTCGGAGTCTGACTTGTCCCTCTACGACAACCGTATCCGTCATCTTGTGTCATGGTTCCCGACAGCTGTGTGCGGTCCGCGGCAGTGAGTGAGGGGTCACTTTCAAAATAACCTCCAGAACTGTCTACAACACGCACAAACTCTCTCACCCACATAACTCTGACATGCATTGACCCACCCTCTAAACAGAGACCCACACTACAAGGCAAAGGTTTTTACAGTTGTTCGTTGGGTCAAGGTGCCAATTTAATTTACAACACCTAGCCAAGAGACGCAAGCATTCTTGCAAGTCTCAGACATGTCAAGCGCATGTGGTTTAAGAGACATGTAAACAAACATGGCATTATGTGAACTTCTCATTAGTTAATAATCTCCAATTATAAAAGTAAAAATGTTTAACCACATACATAGGCTAAATGAAACTACAGGATATGAACACTTTATGGGATGTAGCACTCTTGCCCCCTTGCAAGGGCCAGAGTAACTGAGGAATACAGTTGGGGCAGCAGCATTTTGAATCTCAAATAAGTCCTAAAGGCACAATTTAGACACCAATATCCCTGCAAAGACACAAAAGGCCTTTCTTTTGTGTGCGTTAGTATTTTAGGGCCCTGATCAATTATGTAAATTTGTGATAAAAACATTAGTGTATAAATGTCAGATGTTTATGCTTCTTTCAAGCAACAAATGCTCTGGACCTAGGTAACATGGATCATCATGGCACATTTGAACTTGACTAAAAAAAAGTGTTAAACTAGAAAAAATGCTATAAAGCTTTACTGGGGGTTGCTGAGTTTCAGGACCTCACTTTAATTCAATATTTTTTTATTTATGTAAGGTGAGTTTAGGAGTAGATAACTCTAAATGATATGTGTATTCCAAAGATGTGGCTTTTTATCAAGGGAAAAAAACAGCTGTTTTGGCAGCTTTTGGGAGTTTGTTCCACCAGTGGAGAGATCAACAAATTGAGAAATGTCTGGAACTATAAGACAAGCAGTAACCTTTTATATGGAGATTTGAGGGAGTTAGGCGAACAGAATGGCCTGACAGTAATGGCTGGGCTGGGGTGAAGTTTAGATGAAGAATTGAAGATAGTGGGCGTCAGGCCATTGGCAGTAGTGTAAAAGTCAGAAATGGCATCGTATTGGCAGGCAGCAGAGGCGTAACATGAGATAATTCCAGAGGTTAAAGACAAGTCAAGCTGAAGCATTTAGAATGCACTCCAGAGGACAAATAGCAGATGCTAGACGGAGTAAAGGTGTAAAATGTCTACAGTCCGGATATAAGGAGCTGAGAAAACTAGTGGTTGAGGAAGTCTTATTGTCTTTTGTGGAGCGTGAAGCAGCAGTTGAACACACGGATGCCAGAATTTTACACGCAAATATAAATCCATTTTGTATATGCGTAGCTCTTTACAATAACGTTCCATTCGTTCATATTAGTAAATGCATTAGCAATCACGAAGTAACAATGAACAACTATTTTTCACCATTTAATAAGTAAATGTCAATTTACACTCATGCAACATTTTTTTCTGCAGGTTACATGATACTCCAGCATGTGGTGACGAGATTTCTGTATTAGTTAGATGTCATACCATTCACACAACCGATTAGTTCAAATAAAACACACACATTCATTTAGGTGATGAATAAATTACTGGCTACTTTCAAAGTTGCATATGACCTCTTTTTGAATAAGTAATTGCTTTGTAACTGTTAAAAAGAATGTTCTATATAGTATGAATGTGTGTAGAATGAAATCCAGTCTACTTTTCCATTTTATAATTGTCATGATGTGACTTATGGCATCAGTTGCATTGCTTCACTTCCATTCATGACTACTCTTCCATGTTGTCAAGGTAGCCTATAGTAAATTTTTAATTTTAAATTTTACAGTTTACATTTTTCATTAAATTCACACTACTGAATCTAGTCACCAATCTGACCATGAGATAAAATCATTTTAAGAAAAATACCATGAGAGTGTGTTGCAATTACATTACATTAGGCACCCCTGGGGAAACTTGGGTTCTCTTACGAGAGGTTATGCGTAAGTTTAGCTTATGCTACTGGTAGAGTCATCTTTTCTCGAGATATTGAAGCCAAAAATTATCCTTAATTTTGCATTCTTTGTTAATGCAGTGCAGCAGCTAGCAGACCTAGAGCAGGCTGTCTCAGCGCTCATTGGCTGCTCTGCAGCAACTGCAGCAGTCTACCACTGAGTCACGGCCAATGGTGGCGCTTCGCGCCCACTACACGTCACAGCCCGCCAAGTGCCCACACAAGCACTATAACTCATGTGTCTCTCACGCCCACAGAGCCCATAATAATTTTTCTATATACGAATTTGGCGCTCCAAAACACGACATGGAAACATGGAAAAATTAAGTGGAGAATTGGCCTCAGATGGAGAAAATCGCATTAGACAATTTTTGACTGGCCATTGGGCTACTTTTGTTGCACAGACCTGTTTATAACGGTTTCAGGAATTACGTTTAAATTTCTCAATGATAGCCTTTTGATAAGGGCAACAAACATTAAGGAATTCAAATTATTGACCAGGGACCAAAAATGTATTCATATTTATTGAAGACAGATGCTTTGTCAGAGTACAGAAATGCATTATCTTGTGGTTTAGCAAATGAAAACACTTGTGTCCTTAAATTACCTGCAGCATTTTGTATTGATCTGTCTTTCCCTTTCAGTCTCTCCTTCCTCCACGCAATTATCCCTGAAATACGTCTTGGCAGAAAGCAGTGCATTCACATCCTCAGGTCAATGAGACTTGTATAGTGGTGAACATTAAGCCATGTTCAGCATTAAACTATTAAATTCCATGAGTAAACTTTAGAGATAAAAGACAACGCAACCTTATCCATTGAGACAATAAGACTCCAGCAGAATGCGGAGGAGACATCAAGCAACACACATTAGAACAATTACAGTATGAGACCTGATTTTTGGGTGTAATTACATGTATTAAGTGCTGCCACATTAGACCTGACTTAAGTAAAATAGATGGATCCTATAACAATCCACACTGTTAGTGCAGCTCATTGTTCTCTACAGCTCCTCACGGGTGACATTTATATGGTTATGTTGTAGATTATAGCAGCAGTGAGAGCAAAAACTAACTGGAAAATCCCCTACAAGCTCCATTTTAGAAGTTGTTTATTTAAAACTTTTGCAATATTATCTCAAACCGAATGTAAACCAGCACAAGCTTGAGAATCATATGTTCCCCTTCGTCAGATCACTACAACGTGAGTCAGAAGATATTCGGATGAATGGGGATCGCTTGCGAGAGCCTATCTACTTCGAGTGAAATAAAACGAGCCAATGCACATTAGCATGCGATAATTGCACCAGCTGCTGTGCATCGCGCCGCAAGCATTTAAAAAGCACCAGGTGCGTTCGCATCTTCCGCTTCGGAGCCAGACGGAGAAGGATGCTCCTTTCTCCTGCTAGGTTTCTACACTGTGTTTATCGAGTCTCTGTGAGGAAGCCTCTGTGTGTGGCGTTGGTGTGATGCCATGAATAGTGGTGGTCGTGATCTCTCTGAGTCAACATTGAGAGCAAAAACAGCTGTTTTTACAGCTTTGTTGGTTTGGTGGGCATGACACTGAGAGTGAGTGCTCATGGATGACTCATGTTCTTGTTTGCGGGAACATGACCATCGCTGCATTACGGTCGAGACTCTGTTACCTCGAAAGAGGTGGAGCCCCTTCGCTTATTCCCCGATCTAGCACTTCTTCTGCCCAACACAAGAAGCCTACTTCGGTTAATAGCCTTCACAGATAGCACACGTACATCGCAGAGACATCTATTTGATGTTTGTGGTAACATCTGGATGAGGTATTTTTCTGTTTGCTCATCTGCATTACGTCTATAGGACCTTTCCGGACAGACATCAAATAGACGTTTAGAAGATGTCTTTAAGAAGTAATGATTTATAATATATGTAAAACTGACATCTTAAATATGTCTATCAGATGTTAGTAAACAGCAGAGGCTTTCCAGATGAAGTGATCTTTAACAGACATCTTGCAGACGTACATGTGCTATCTGGTTTGGTGACCTGAGGATCATAGTGAGAGCCGTGATCACACCCGCCGAGCAAGCCCAAAACTGTTCTGGTGCCTTTTCCTCCCTCACTACCCTAGATAGCAGAGCAGCTAAGGGTTACATGGAGATCCCCCGGTGGAGCAGTCTGTGTCCCAAGACCGCTACCTCCTGGCGGGGAAATCTGTGCCTCTCCTGGGCATGTAAGTTCTCGTCCGCTCTCGCGGACAAGGCTTACTCAGCCTGTGGAGAATCTGCTTCTGCCCTGCATGCCATGGCGCTCCTGCAGGTCTACCAGGCCAAGGTGCTCAAGGAGTTGCATGTGGATAGTTCCGACCCCAGGGGTTATGCAGGAACTGTGACGGACCTTGCCCACCAGGCGGCGAAAGTCCACGTTAGTGCGGTTCCTCAACATCCCTGTCTGCCAGGCCTGCCTCTTCAGTGATGCTGTGGTAAAATTTGCTCAGCAGTTTTCCGCTGCACAGAAGCAGACAGAGGCGATTAAGCACGCAGCCCGATGACCAGCTGCTGTCTCCACCCAGTCGCCAGTGGCGCCTCTGTCTGCTCGTAGTTGAGGGCGCCCCCTGCGTCCGCCTCCGCCCCTGCTCAGCCTAAGTAACAGCCTCCACCCAGGCAGTAGGTGGCCGGTCGCAAGAGAAGCGCCCAGCCCAACCAGCTTTGCCACTCCTTTCCACCTTTTTCATTGCCAGCGGCCAGCAGTGTGCAGTTCGGGGACGCCACCATGCGTCCCCGAACTTCCCACGCACCCTCTGCCCCACCCTGGAACCAGGTAAGTGTGGTACAACACACTCAGACTCCGCTTCGGGCCACCTCAGTGCCTCCCGAGCTGAGACCCTGTGTTCCACCTCGCTTCCCCACCCCGGGTACATCAGTGATCCCGTTTGTCCCGCTTGTATGCTGTCTTAGACTCTGCTTCGGGCCGCCTCAGTGCCTCTGAGCCGAGTCTCCGTGTTCCACCTCACTGCCCCACCCCGAGTAAGTCTGTGGTCCCGTTTGTCCTACTTATACGGTGCCTGGGAGCCTGGTTAGCTCTTCCCAGCCTATCTTGCTTGCTCATCTGTCTATGCGATTCTGTTCACCCGGCGCCCTCCCAAGTTCAGGGGTATCCACTTCAACTCTGTGCGGAGTTGCCGCACAGAGTTGCCCCTGTCTTGCAGGCAGAGATCGATGTCCTACTGGCGAAGGACGCGATTCGAGCCGGTTCCTCCAGCCGATATGAGGACAGGGTTCTACAGCTCCTACTTCATTGTACCCAAGAAAGACGGTGGGTTACGGCCGATCTTGGACCTGCAAACCTCGAATCGGGCCATGCACTAGTTCCCGTTAAAGTTGCTCATGCATAGACACATTTTCGAGTGCATCCATTCCCAAGATTGGATTGCAGCGATCGATCTAAAGGACGCATACTTTCATGTCTCGATTCTTCCTTGACACAGACCGTTCCTGCGGTTTGCGTTCGAGGGACGGGCATATAGTACAAAGCCCTTTGGGCTATCCCTGTCACCCCGCGTCTTCAAGAAAGTCTTGGAGGCAGCCATTGTTCCACTCCGAGAGTGCGGTGTTCGTATTCTCAACTATCTCGATGACTGACTGATTCTGGCTCATTCTTGGATCAGTTGTGCAAACACAGGGACATGGTGCTCCGTCACCTCTGCCTGTTGGGCCTTTAGGTCAACTGGGACAAGAGCAAACTCTCCCCTGTGCAGAGGATCTGTTATCTCGGTATGGAGTTGAGTGACAGAAGTGCACATCCAGAGTACAATCAGAGAGCAGAACAGCGGAGCGGTCCAACTGAAACTTTTTCAGAGGCTCCTGGGGCATATGGCATCTGCAGCTGCAGTAACGCCACTCGGGTTGCTTCATATGTGACCGCTTCAGCAGTCACGGCTGAGTCCCGAGATGGGCGTGGGAGAGAGGGGCGTACCGGGTGCATGTCACCCCACAGCCTCTGGTTCGGACCCTTCGTTTCTACGGGCAGGTGTTCCCCTGAGAACAAGTGTCCAGGTCAGCTGAGTTAAAGATCCTGTCACTAAAGACAGTGCTCCTGACTGCTCTGGTTTCCATCAAGAATTTTTCGGTTGACAAATCATGCCTAAAAATCTTACGCTGTGAGATTGGATATGTGCCCAAGGTTCCTACCACTCCCTTTAGGGACCAGATAGTGAACCTGCAAACACTGCCTTCGGAGGAGGCAGACCCAGCCCTGACTTTTCTCTGTCCCGTCCACTCCTTGTGGTTTTACGTGGACAGAACACAAAGCTTCTTGGCCTCAGATCAGTTCTTTGTTTGTTACGGGGGCCAGCAGAAGGGAAAGGCTGTCTCCAAGCAGAGGGTGGCTCACTGGATAGTGGATGCCATCGCATTGGTGTTGCTTCTTCTTGGGTGCTGGCTCAAGGCACCTCGCTGAAAGATATATGTAGAGCTGCGGGCTGGGTGACACCTAACACATTCTGACGATTCCCATTCGTCAGAATCACTTCTGACTCACGTCTCCATTCCCTACTCAGGGAACGAGGGTTACCATACGTAACCGAGACGTTTTCTGGGCAACACTTTACAATAAGGTCCCATTTGTTAACAATTAGTTGACTACATTAACATGAACTAACAATTACAAATCATAAAGCTTAATCTTAGTTGATGCTAATTTGCAAAAGTTGTGCCTGTCACATTATTTAATGGACCTGAGCTAACAAGAACTAACAATGAACAGTTGTATCATTAACAGCTAATGCTAACAAAGATGAATAAATACTGCAACAAATTGTTCATTGTTAATGCATTTGTTATGCTACCTAATGCCTTATTGTAAAGTGGTACCCATTGGGTTCCATTTGTTAACATACGTTAACTAAACTAAATTAGTTAAAAAACTAACAGTTAAAAATACTTCTAAAGCATTTATTAATTAGATTTTTTGTTAATTTCAACATTTTCTAATACATTAAAATTTTAAAATCAATGTCTATCTGTTAATATTATTTAATGGGCCTGATATGAACTAACAATGAAAAGTTGTATTTTTTTATTAACTAACTTTAACAAACATTACTAAAAACTGTAACATAAATATTTCTCATTGTTAGTTAATGTTAGCTAATGCAACAAATTTTAGCCTAACTAATGGGACCTTATTGTAAAATGTTAGTTGTCTGCTGTTTTGGGAAAGCTATCAAGGGCTTATTGTTAACAATAGATTATCAATTGTTACCATGCTATTTATTGTGATATCAGACAAAAGTGGCATTGTTCTTGCTGTGGTTATTCTTCTTTCTTGAAGTTTTCATTGAAGGTTTAGTTGCTGTTTTTGTGGATGGATCAATACGCTTTTCACAGGCAACATTTCGCCTTGACCCGAGGTCTGGTAAATTCCTGTTCTCATTCTTCCTTTGTGGGTTTTCAGATCGTCAACCACTCTCTCCAAGCTTCCATTCTGACCACCAAAGTCATCGCACCTGATCCCATCCACATCAAGAGCACCTCTCACGTGGAGAGGAGCTCGCTTGCCTCCCCCTCTGACCCGGGGTGGTGGAGGTGGAGGTGGAGGAGCAGGAGGTGGGGCGGAGGGTGCCCTCCTGTGGGAATATTTGGAAACACTGGTCCTTTCTCTCTGACGTCTTTCGTTTTTCACTAAGGAATGATAGTCAAAAAGGGAAAGGAGCAAATATTAAGATAGTTAATTGATTGATTTTTTTATAATGGTAATAAATAACAAACTGAAGAGCATGAAAATATATAATCTTATTATTTATGTAATTTTAAATGTAAAATGTAATTTTAAGTCTCGATAAGTCGATTCCCGAACGCTGTTCATACTGTTCAGAAGTTCGCTGAACTTCATACAGTTCAGTTACCTCAGCACGAACGTTCGTGGTTTGACTTATCAAGACTGTTTTCTAAGATAGCTCCAGTCTGTATACACGAAGTGGACTGTCTTTATAAAGTATCTGCTTATTAAACGGTCTGTACATTTACAAAGTTCTCAATGCTTCGGTTCGCATGTAGGGATCATCATTATGTTACTGTGTTATTGTGGGGCTATTTTGAGCCTTGTCAGTGGTATAAACTAGCGATTTCCTTTTACTTAGTAAATGCCCCGGTACTAGCATTATACGCTAAACAGTTTTTAGAGATAAAATGCTTTACATTCGATTATCATGAAAACAAATCTCAGAGAACGGTTGACTAGGTACCAATGTTTTATTAGACCAAAGGTTCATTTTGCACCGAGTTATTCTTTTAATATGTGCTTTATAAGTACCAATGTCCTAATATGCATGATAATAAACAACATGTTAATAGTGAGAATTGGACCCTAAACTAAAGTGTAACCCAAATCTCATATCTGACTTAAACTATTGTGCAAAAGTTTAGGGTCTGCAAGACAAATAAAAAAAATCTCTTATGCTCACCAAGTGAATGATTTACTTGATCAAATATAATGTAATATTGTGGTTTTCTTTTTAATATATTTAAATATGTAATTCATTTGTGTTATAAAAAGCTTAATTATCAGCAATTTCTCAAATTTCAGTATATCACAATTAGGCTATCATACGATTAATCATGATTAATATATATATATATATACACACACACACATGCTTGTATATATTTAAGAATTATTTTCATGTATATACTGTACATAGATTGATATATAATATATTTTTATTATATATAAATATAAATATTTTATGTAATTAATATTTTTTTATACATGAATGTATGTGTGTATATATATATATATATATATATATATATATATATATATATATAATTATACACAGTGCACCCACATATATTATGTAAACACAAACTTTTATTTTGGATGCGATTAATCGTGATTAATCGTTTGATATGGTGATTTGGTGCTCAAGAAACATTTCCTATTATCATTACGTATTGAAAACAGTAGTGCTGCTTAATATTTTTGTGGAAACAGTGTGACATGTTTTTCAGGATTCTTTGATGAATAGCAAGTTCAAAAGGACAACATTTATTTCAAATAGAAATATTTTATAACATTTTAAATGTCTGCTGTCTGATCAAATGAATGCATCCTTGCACATTATTATTTTTTTTTTCAAATAAAATATTATTGGACGGTATTGTAGGCCTACATATAATAGGCTACTAACTTACATGCTATTGAGAATTCAGAAAAGAAAAGCAGGCTTGCTTTGGATCTAAAGTGATGTTTTGCAGAGGTCAATGCTGCTGGTATAGCACTAATGAGAAGTATAGAGAAAACCTTTATGTTTCATCATTCGTTCTGTTGATTTAGAGGTACTTATCTTTTATGTTTGACCAATTAAAACTGATTCAAGACTGAGATTTTGGCTTCTGCTCTTCTGCGCGTTAACACGTCATAAAAAAAGCCAACCAGCAAGCTTTTTAGTTAAGCAGAACAGACAAACACTAACACATGCATAGCTCACCAGGTTGCTTAGCGACATGCAATTGATGGACTAGAAGAAAGTGCAGCACATGGTAAGATGAGAAGCCATGACTTGTTAGCTTGATTTAAAGATGTTAATGTTCACAATGCAAACTCATTAAACATGCTCAAAACTATCCCCACAAGTGTGTCCATCGATTCTCATTAGTCTCCATGGTCTCTCACCAGATTGTGAATGACATTCATATAGATAAAAGAAGATAATGCAAATTAGAAACGCTGTCATTGTCAATACACACTGCTAATTGTTACAAATATGCGTTAAAGGAAAAGCTGTGGCTGATTAAGATTGAACTTTGCTTGGTTGTGCACATCATGGTGTAGGAGCCGGGGTTTTCATATATATATAATTGTTGAGTGATTAGAGTTACACACTGCCCCCTTGTGGCACTATACTTTCTATTTGCAAACCCTGTGTTGGTCATTATTAGTCTTCCTTACAAGCATTAACATCATATATCTTCAAGGAAGTGAAAAAATCTCTTCATATTACAATAACAATAATTATCAATCAATTGCAGTTATCTTCAAACTAACTAATCCTAAACTGTCACATTATTAGCACATTACTGTCATGCTACAGGAAGTAGCCTTATTCAATAATAATTTATCTGCCTCGGCCACTAGATGGAGCACCATCTCTTTTCAGGATCTCACTTATGATGATGAACAAAGTTGCCCTCAGTATTGATGCAAGTGCTGAATTGCCAATAACTTCTGATTTGGCCATATTTGTGCAATTTAAAAAACCCCTTAGACTTGCTTGACAAACATTGTAAAACTTCTGCTCATCACCACGAGTTTAAAAGAACGCTGTAATAGTGAGTACAACTGGGAAACAATATCAATAGCAGTGACCATAGTTTAAGGGAGTAAAAAACAGTCTTCCTGTTATTGAAGTTCAAGCAGATGTTTAAAAGTTGTTTAAAACACAAACACTTGAACATGGCCTGTGGATTTATTGGGTCCTTCACATGCTGTGAACTGAGAAGAGATCAGTATCCAGATGCTATTCTTGGCTAACAAAAATAGCTGTTTCTTTACAGTTAAAAGTAAAATGACCAGGTTCAGGCCGTTTTCAACTTCACCAAGTTGCAAAGATGGTAGCTTATAATCAGTTTAATTGATTTAGCTACTACTACATAACTATACATATACTAAATATATTTTAATTTCGAAGTGTTGTCAATCTTCCTAATAACCCAAAACATCTGACTGCATCTGAGGTGTTTGCTAAGAATATTAGGCTACTAAAAGTATTCGATAAGCTACTAGTTTTGTTCAGAAACATGTTCAGCTAGTAGCCTATTAGAAATAGTGTAGCTTTTCAGTAAAAAAGTGTAATGTGTTGTAGTGCAGCTAAATGCTACATCTTTGTTTTAAGTTGTTTTCGCACTTGGCAGGTTGGGTTCACTTAATGTGCTTTCACACTTGGTTTGATTGTCTGGTCTGAATCAGAGTTGGATTGCTCCCTCTCCCCTGCTTGAATTTGTGTTCACATTTTTTAAGTTCAGTCAGTGTTCACACGCATCAGCTTGTTGCTTTATCGACAAAGCAGGAGAAGGCGTCAAAATCATTGCTTACCTCCTTTATATATATATATATATATATATACACTCACCGGCCACTTTATTAGGTACACCTGTCCAACTGCTCGTTAACACTTAATTTCTAAGCAGCCAATCACATGGCGGCAACTCAGTGCATTTAGGCATGTAGACATGGTCAAGACAATCTCCTGCAGTTCAAACCGAGCATCAGTATGGGGAAGAAAGGTGATTTGAGTGACTATGAACGTGGCATGATTGTTGGTGCCAGTATTTCAGAAACTGCTAATCTACTGGGATTTTCACGCACAACCATCTCTAGGGTTTACAGAGAATGGTCCGAAAAAGAAAAAACATCCAGTCAGCGGCAGTTCTGTGGGCGGAAATGCCTTGTTGATGCCAGAGGTCAGAGGAGAATGGCCAGACTGGTTCGAGCTGATAGAAGGGCAACAGTGACTCAAATAACCACCCGTTACAACCAAGGTGGGCAGAAGAGCATCTCTGAACGCACAGTACGTCGAACTTTCAGGTAGATGGGCTACAGCAGCAGAAGACCACACCGGGTGCCACTCCTTTCAGCTAAGAACAGGAAACTGAGGCTACAATTTGCACAAGCTCATCGAAATTGGACAATAGAAGATTGGAAAAACGTTGCCTGGTCTGATGAGTCTCGATTTCTGTTGCGACATTCGGATGGTAGGGTCAGAATTTGGCGTCTACAACATGAAAGCATGGATCCATCCTGCCTTGTATCAACGGTTCAGGCTGGTGGTGGTGGTGGTGTCATGGTGTGGGGAATATTTTCTTGGCACTCTTTGGGCCCCTTGGTACCAATTGAGCATCGTTGCAACGCCACAGCCTACCTGAGTATTGTTGCTGACCATGTCCATCCCTTTATGACCACAATGTACCCAACTTCTGATGGCTACTTTCAGCAGGATAATGCGCCATGTCATAAAGCTGGAATCATCTCAGACTGGTTTCTTGAACATGACAATGAGTTCGCTGTACTCAAATGGCCTCCACAGTCACCAGATCTCAATCCAATAGAGCATCTTTGGGATGTGGTGGAAAGGGAGATTCGCATCATGGATGTGCAGCCGACAAATCTGCGGCAACTGTGTGATGCCATCATGTCAATATGGACCAAACTCCCTGAGGAATGCTTCCAGCACCTTGTTGAATCTATGCCACAAAGAATTGAGGCAGTTCTGAAGGCAAAAGGGGGTCCAACCCGTTACTAGCATGGGGTACCTAATAAAGTGGCCGGTGAGTGTATATATATATATATATATATATATATATATATATATATATATATATAACATACATATAGCCTGCATTCTCTCTGTTTGCAGTGCATCAACACTCAAACACTCAAAGGGGCCTATTTTAACTATCTACGCACATGGTCTAAAGTGCATGGCTTAAGTGCACCAAGGGTGTGTCCGAATCCACTTTTGCAAGTTTAATCATAGAAATCCACAATAAAAGCTAGATGTCTTATGGCAGAGTTTCTATCGTCATCACTGGCGGCCATCTTGTCACAGGCAAGCTGATGTAAGATGAGTGATCAGCACAAACACAAATATTCAGTTACACTTTATTTTAATGTATCATTGTTACACTGTAATTATACATTTAAGTACTGAGTAATATTAAGTAACTACATGTACTTACTAAAGGGTTAGGATTAGGGTTTAGGGTTAGTGGCATGTAATTATGCATAATTTATAGTTATTACTATAGTAATTACATGTAACATATGTAACAATGACACATTAAAATAAAGTGTTACCAAATATTCTTATCTCGTTGAAATCTTCACGGATTTACAAACGGTTTGGTTTCTTACAAATGTTATTAATGTGGCTATAATTCTGGATGATTATTTATTTATACACTTATTATTCATAACTATAGTGCCATAACTACATCTCTGACATTTATAACAAACCAAACTGAAAATCGGTAGAAAATTGAGCAAGTTATGATTATTTAAAAAGTACATGCACCATTAAAACACAATGTTACCAGTGAGCGAGCTGAAAAAATTGCTAATCTATTTAAAAGCCCTCATTGTGTTTGAGCAAAAATATTTGATTTATTAAATCTGTTTAAATGATACATTATATCATTGAATAGTTATATTTTTAACTAAGAAAAAATCCACTTATTACCTCAAAACATTTTTAAAACTATTTCAAAACGTCGGATATTGGAAGCATATAATGGAATATATTGTGGCTTTATAAATCTGAAAACATTTCTTACAATAAATTTCTTACTCATAGCTTTAAACACCTTATTCTTCGTCACATACATCATGAAACATGTTTTATTGGTCTATAAGTAGTTCCTATTATTTTCGGGCTGTCTGGCCAAACATGAGTCATCAAGACCAGTGAATACATCCTCAATAAAAGTGTTACATCACTCAGAACATGTCTATTTCTTCTCTTAATCAACACGTTATTCAAGTCCAGAGTTGAAAATTTGTCTAGCAAACCACAAAGCAAACAGACCTTGCTGACATTAATAGCCTACATAGCAGTGCTCACATGATAAAATGTCTAAAGGTATTAGATTAGAATATATAAAACAAGAGAGCACAGGAGGAGGATTCGCGCAACAATTTGGCTTCATGGTCAAATTACGACAGCATTATGATTTCTGTCTATAGAGGGTTTCCCTTTTTTGGAGCGTGAAAAAGTACCTCGGAGACAATGCAGAATTAGGACACTTCCTCTGGTGGAGGATGAGAGAGGGAGCAGTGAAGAGAAACAGAGGCTGGTTTTGTCTAAGCCCAGAACCGGCATCCAAACAACACAAAGCCTGCCTAACCAGCCATTCACTTTAACTGGGCCTCTGTGCATAGCTAATGCACTGAGAACGGCTTCACTCGAACAGCACAAAACAGAGGGTGGGGGAAGTGGGGTGAGGGGAATGTGAAGGAGTTATTAAAGAACGCTTCTGAGAGCAGAGTTAATCATGTGATCAGATGTGCCGTCCCAGCTTTGTCTACATTGTGTGCAGAACTCCTAATCGTTGTATTCTTCACTCAATAACAGGAAAAGGAAATGATAAACTATCTTATCTGAGAATTATTTGGGCTTCTGTCTTTCCTTGAACTCTGAAGGATGTGGTACTGTTTACACTTATATAATATTAAACACAAATTAACTATTTTTATTGCTTTTGAAAGAAGTGTCTTAAAGCTACACTGTGTAACTGAGTTTATTCTTAGCTAAAAACACTTAGTTCTTTCAAAAATATATGTGCTCATTGATGTATATTTACTTTGTTCAAGTAATAAAGTATTCTCTTGAGCGTATAATATGCCACTGAAAATACATACCGGTAAGGGGCATAGACAGTAAAAGAAATGGACAGAGCGATCTCATTGGAACTCCATTTGAGACTAGTGAAGCCCGTTTTTGGCGATTTTTTAGCACTTCCGTCCCTGACGCGCAGACTCAAAGAGAGCTTGACGACGTAGATGTGACGTGAGCAAACCGTCTGTCTTCTAGTGGCTGTGGCATGAGAAATCTGAATCATTCCCTTCTGAAACTTGCAGAGGCGGAGAGTGTGAATAGGAGCTGTTCATGAGCTAGGAGAAGGAGACAATTCTGCTAGGTATTCTGATAAATTATTTTGTCATTTTGCCTCCACGTTTCCCCGATTGTGCGTGAGCTTCTCCTCCTGTCCATATGGTAATCTCTCTACTGTGCGACAGAGAGTCGCTTGGGTATGACGCAATCGTTAGCCTACTTTCACTAAAACTGCTTCTACGGGGCCATAACATAAGCTACAAGGTAATGGAGCAATTTATACATTGTCGTGTTTCTTTAGAAATAAATAAAGGACAAATGGGGTCTTCAAACGCCTCAGATGTAAAGTTATTCGCTGTCAAAGTGACGCCAAAATGAATGGGAGTCAATGGGAATGCTAACGCAGGTGAAGTTCTGCTACAAGATGGCAGCTCCCGTGAGGCTTCAACTTCCGGGCGATGGATTACCCCCTTGGTAAGGGGTTCTAATGTCGGTCGCCATGTTGCCCCTCCATCTTGAAAGTACATTAGCCAAAGAGGGACATACCCGTTAATTCAAGCTTCGCCTTTCGCGTTTACGTTTGAGTTAACACTCATGGACGAGGTCGAACTGGAAGCCATGTTAATCTTGGACTACATTGGCCACCGTAGGAGTTAAAACGAAATCGGAATTGAGAGGAACAGAAACTAATATTCACTGGTCTTATACCTTTTCACCACTAGATAGGGGTAAAAATCACACAGTGTAGCTTTAAAGGAGTAGTTAACTTAAAAAAAAATTGCTGATAATTTACTCACCCCCATGTCATCCAAGATGTCCACGTCTGTATTTCTTCAGTCGAAAAGAAATTTCCGAGTCAATTCGTTCCTTTTGTTCGTTGAATGAACCAAATGACATGAAAAAAGATTCGTTCATTTTCATAAACGAGTTTAAACAAGAAAGTCACGAACGCGCATCACAGAACAGAGCAAGGATTATAAAACGAGCTTATAAAACTTAAACTTTGATTTCTTGTTTTTTTTAAATGAGCGATCGTTTCACTTGATAAGACCCTTATTCATCGTCTGGAATCGTTTAAAGCCCTTTGAACAGTTTGCACTGAAACTGTCTTTTGGACCTTGTACCGTTTGGTGGCCAGTAAAGTGCATTATGGAGAAATATCCTGGAATGTTTTCATCAAAAACCAATTTCTTTTCGACTAAAGAACGAATGACGTGGATATCTTGGATGACATGGGGGTGAGTAAATTATCAGCAAGTTTTTTTAAAGTGAACAACTCCTTTAAGCTCACCAAGGCTGCATTTGCAAGTATTTGAATGAGAAACGTATTTCTTATTTGAATACTTGTGATGAAGTCCTGCGATTTAGCCTCCTCAAATCAGTTCACCGCGTTCTTGAGGTGTGATTTCATATAACACCACCAAAATATGCCAGAAAGTATTATGTACTGAATCCATACTAGTCTGTTACTCACCGAAGTGTGTATGTGACATCATGAAGACCCTAAACATACTCTACAGAAGTACTTAAACATCAATGCTTAGCAACCAAATTGCAATTGCAGAGTTCCGTTTACTGTACATACATTCGTACAGTAAATAAAATTGTGGCATTAAACACAATAATGGAGATCAAACTTTCACAGCAAGAGCAAGATTACTTTAAAATGAATGCTCTGCTATGACCTGAAGCATTCAGTGGCAAGTCTGAGAATGTAACA
Source organism: Hybognathus amarus (assembly GCA_030378365.1). Classification (NCBI taxonomy): domain Eukaryota; kingdom Metazoa; phylum Chordata; class Actinopteri; order Cypriniformes; family Leuciscidae; genus Hybognathus; species Hybognathus amarus. Next base: position 13,126 of record JAQIUQ010007728.1, on the reverse strand, counting down.
TGCACTTGCGCTGCTTTTGAACTATACAACAATGTATAGGCCTAAAATCAAATTTGTGTCGATGAAAGCATTTTTTTATGTACTTGAAGTATGCATCAGGCCTAAGTGATTGTAAAAACAGGTATTGGAGGAAAGAGATCGAAGAAAGAAATAAACAACAAAAGGAAGGGAGAGAGATCTCACCCCTAACATTTATTTAACTCTATTTACAAGTTTGCAGAAATATCAATCTGAGAAGAGATATTGGTCTTCTACAAAAAGACTGCTACAGAAAACTGAAAATGATTTCAGTGTCAGAATGAGCAGAATGGAGGGCAATTCAACAATGTTGGCAACTCAATATGGCAATACATCACACAGCTGTAACAAACTATGTACACATTTAGTATTTTATCATTCAGGAAGATATATTTAAGTTTCATCTGGGATAAATTAATCCTTTCTTAGGATTATATTACACGATTAAATACATAACATATGATACCGTAGCTTAAAAAAACTTGGTGATAAAAAGGAAGTGATCTGCGTAGCTACACATTGTTGAATTGCAGTTTTGTAAGAAAACGATGGAATAAAGAAAACAAAAATAAGCTCTGAGGTCTCCATTTAAGATTGAAATGTAGAATTGTGAGGTCATGAGGAGTTACTGAAGACTCTTTGTCAATATTTAGATTTCATGGAAGGCACGCTACTGGTCACCACAGAGGTAAGGTCGAGGCCACTGTCGTACTAAAACTGATTGTGCTTTTGAACAACAGATGAATATATTCATGCGTAAACGAGAGTGCTTGACACCTCAAACACTCCACGTCCGGTATGTAGTTTATATTTAGTGTCAAAGAAGAATTATCACATGTTTAGTTCCGTCAGTTACGGCTCCTGTTAAGGCCTTCATGTGATGAGCCACAGGGTAGAGAAATGCAGAAGACGAGCAAGATCGCTTCGGTTCACTACTGACCTCAAATAACTCCGACAGGCTAAAATAATTATATTGTTTCCCTCAGAGGAAAGAAAAAAGCCATGGAAGTTAATGATTGTCAAGATTGTGTGTGGCTGGTTGATTTGAAATACTTTCAGGGAAGAAAATAAACCATTGAATACATTGTAGGTAGAAGTATCTTTTTCGATTCTTCGTTAAAGTGCTTAAAGGGTGTCAAATGTACATGGGAAGGAGGTGGTTTTGCCAGGGTTTGGCACAGGGCTTACGATGAAAAGCACAGCAAATCCACAGCACTCAGAAATCACACACATCTTCAGGAGGGACCAAAAAGAGGTGAGGATAACACATGCAAGAGTTGATTGTTCACACAGGAGAGGTACCTGATTCGAGCCCAGCTTTCCTGGTAAGTGCCCTCCCTTAGGAGGTATTGCCGTTCTGGGAAAGCAGGGAGAGGATAGGGGGACTGGTGAAGGAGAGAGCTGTTAGGGCTTGAGATGTCGCCTTCTGCAACAAATGTCAGGTCCGAGCCACTCTCCTCTTCCTCCAGCACCCGGACCCCTCCGGACGAGCCCCCTTTTTGCGAATGCGGAATCGGGGATAGTGAGGAACTGAATGGTGGCGGATTTCGGTCTGTGGCGTTTCTGAGAGCGCTACTGGGAGGCATTAGGGCTCGCCTATGCACTTTGCCCTCCACTGTTGAATCTAAGCTCTGCGATTGGTGGCTGGCACAGAGGGCGGAGCCATTCTCCTTGGATCGGGGGCCGGTTCTTGTGGGAGACGGGGGTGGAGCTCAGATTGTTGGCGTCTCCTTCCATGTCAAGGCGCAAGAAGTCAGGAAGGACAAGGTCGGATTTGTTCAGCAAGCCCCGCTGGTCGTCAGCTCTGTTGCTCTGTGCTTTGGATATGAGCTCGAAGAATTCTGGTTGGACGACACACACACAATTTGAAACAATTTTATTCGTTGAAATGTGACGAGCGACAGACTTTTGACATTACAGCAAGCGTTAGATAGAAAGCATTCTTGCAAGACCTCGGCAACAGATTACCTGCAGCTGCCAGTTCAAAGTGTGCTTGTGTTAGCATTAGCTACATCAGCCAGTGTTGCTACAGAGACTTTGTTAGCATAAGATGTAGTCAGGATCAACATCTGCGCTTAACTAGGTCAAAGAAAAGAGATTATTCAAGAAAGTGAAAGGGGAATAGTTTTTTACCTTCAGCTTCATCTATATTAAGCTTTTTCTGTTTTTGCTTTTCCACTTGGGCTCTGGTTTTCACAGCCGAAGCCTTCCCAGCCGCTTTGTCCTCCCCTGGGTAGCGACAATGAGAATGGGCACATTAAGGGTGCGTGGATGAGAACAGCCTCTTTGTCGAGGCTTTCTCTAGGGAACAGGGCTAAAACTACAGGGGCATCGTGCAGGGGCACTGGGTGGATCTCTGAGTGACTACCACTAGAAGGAGTGTACATACTCACTCTACGTGTGCAAGCATACTAAAGTCAATCTCCATACAGCACAGCATCTCACTGCAGAAAAACCACCACCAGCACAGCATGCCACCACAACACCCAGCATCGGTGAACATCCACGCTTCACTTTCTCTTGTCTTTCCACCACTTCTCTCAACATATCACACAGCTATCAGTAACTATGAATACTAGAGAGTCTGTACAAGGGAGGAACCCTTGAACCAAGGAACTCTTGGCGAACAGAGGCTGCTATCCCTCACAACGGTGTGGTGTGTTGAAGGAAAGGAAGTGGTAAGAGATGGGTTGCTGTGATTCGAGAGAGATGGGTTAGATCATCCAAAATGCCCAGAATGCACAGAGACACATAGCCTTCAGACCAGAGGAAAGAATAGGGGAGCCAGCCATGCACAGACTCCCCACACACAGGCCAAAAACACAACGAAAGAAAGAGAGGAGGAGATTGAAGTGAATGTTCTGGAGATTGAGGTCTTACTGTGGCAGACTGGCTTCTGCGTAGACAGGGGTGGGCCATGACTTTTAGATGAGACCAGCTTTTGTTTGTCTGTTTCAGAGAGGGAGAGTGTTAACTCATTCTGTTCCACAAGCAAACTTCTTTAAAGACTACACGGTAAAGTATTTACAACTTATTTTCTTTTCTTTGAAATCAAATTGGTTGGTGGGAATGATGTCTGTCCTATATGTGTGTGAGCATCTCGCCTTTTCCTTGAACGTGGTCTCCTAATTCCAGAACCACCCTCAGTCCATCTAGATTAGATATAGGAAGCCCAAGATCCAGTGGCTCTTTCTTCTCCACTCTGCCCACAAAAGAAGACCAACATATTTAATTAATATCCATTTCATAAAATCACAAAACACATAATTCACATGTTATGATGCAGTAGTCCAATTTCCTCCATCTCACACTCTAGTCCACTTATTTCATCCTCCATACATATAAAACCAGCTGAACAGGCAACATGATGGAAACATAATTTGCACACTATTGTGTCACCTGATAAACCTACATGCTTTTAATACATCATCAATATGTTTTTGTTGAGAATTCTCTATGATAAAGCAGCGATATATAAATTAAAATGTAAATATAAATTGTTTTATGCACAATATTGATAAATGCCCAAGGATACATCCAATAAACTATATTTTCCACAAAGCTTATAATGTTTAACTCACTATCCTGGCCACCAGGTCTCCTAAGTTCAGGCCATATTTGGCCACTACCGGTCTCAGCACTTCTGTAACCGGCTTAGTAGGTTTCGCTTTCAGGCCAACAGAACGATTTATAGGCACCAGATCCAGTCTGTGAGGGAGAGATGGAGAGAGAGAAGTTAAGGAAAATAAACTTTAATAAACTGAATCCTGATGAATGTTAGATAATGAATGACTTCAGTTAGGTTAGAAGTGTAAAAAAGAAATGAATACACAGGTTTCCTGTATACAAACAATCCCGGATGCCGCAGCGCATCCAGGGGGCAAAAAACGCCATCTGTTATGCAGAGTTCTGTAAAAGAACATAGTAATTAACATAGATTTCGCATTGTTTGTAATTTCCTTTTGACTCAGTAATAAACTGCGGTTTCAGAGTTGGATCTGTTTGTTTGTTTCATATTAATGTAACATTATGTATTTGTAAACTATGTAAAACGTTCAACTGTTTACGAATCAAAATCCGGACATAATGTGATGCATGTATGAATTATCATGATAGACTACTTAGTAATGTAATAGCCTCTATAGAGCCCGAATTTGCTTTTATATAAGTTAACCTTGTTAGTTTATGACCTGCAACATATCATAACTGCACACATATAGTAACGATACTTTACTGTAAATCAAACGATTTGACGATGGATTATGCGGGAAGCCTTAATAGCCGACCTCCGACTGTGGCGATTAGCCTACATTAAAAAACGTACTTTCAGCAATGGTGAGATCTTGCCCATGATCTTGCCGGATCCATACGCAATATCTGACGATCTTTGGATTGTGGATGACAAGAAGTGGCCAGCAATTATGGCCTGATTTATCTAATTCAAACACCAAGTGTGTATACAATAGAGAAATGATTAACAGTTAGAGCGTACAAATCCCTTGATGCATACAACTACGTGCTATGTGGTCATGTGCAGCTCGTCAAATACTGATGCTGCACTGGATTTTTGCGTGTTGAGGTCATAATGTGCTCCCTAGTCAAAGGCAAGGCATTAAAGCCAATCATTATGATGCCTGGGTGTATGTCCATAAAGGCATTTTCACTAGCGACAACACCATTACTATGCTACTAACCAAAAACCCTATACTCCGGTACAAGGACCGTGGGTCTTTTGCCCCCTGGTTGCGTGCGCAAGCAGTGATGACGTAGCCGAGAAACCCATGTATACGTAAAGACATAGATGAAGGAATGATTGAATGGACAGACAGACAAGAGATAAAAACAGATAAACGGGTGTGTACCGGAATAGCGTACGTTTCTCCAGGCGCAGATCTCTGGAGCACAGTGTCATGCAGTCCTGGTCCAACACTAAAGGCTTTACAAGGACAATACATAGCTATTATAGTCTATTACAGCATTGCAGTATCAAATTATGCAGATGCACACACATACGCATAAATGCAGCACTCAGCACAAAAACACACATACTGAAACCACCTTGTAACCTTTAAAGGTAGACAAGACAAAATCAAAGGCAAAACCGAAGGTATATCATTATAGAATAGTTTTACCACAAAACACAATTAGTACCCTGCATTGGTTATCTGAACTACAGATTAATATGCATGTTACCTTTCGCCTCCCACTAGGAACAGATCCACAGCAGCCAGATTAATACTGAGCTTCTCGCACAAGCCTAAGAGCACCTCTCTGATGGAGACGCCAGGCCTGATGGGTACTGAGCAGCATGAGCCATCCGGAAGGTTAATGTTACAGTGACGCACCGTACGCTCGGACAACGACATGGAGTTACGCGACACATCACCCTGTCAGACAGAAACATAAATGAATGAACAATGCATAAAAATTATATTTGGTCATTTTAAAAATACTAATGATCATAGACCGAGAATAATAATATAATACTATTATAATATACACCCACCTAAAGGATTATTAGGAACGCCATAGTAATACTGTGTTGACCCCCTTTCGCCTTCAAAACTACCTTAATTCTACATGACATTGATTCAACAAGGTGCTGAAAGCATTTTTTTTTTAGAAATGTTGGCCCATATTGATAGGATAGCATCTTGCAGTTGATGGAGATTTGTGGGATACACATCCAGGGCACAAAGCTCCCGTTTCACCACATCCCAAAGATGCTCTATTAGAATGAGATCTGGTGATTGTGGGGCCATTTTAGTACAGTGAACTCATTGTCATTGAAACCAATTTGAAATGATTCAAGCCATTCGAGAAATGATTTTGAAATGATTTGTGACATGGTACATGGCATTTGTGACATGGCATTATCCTGCTGGAAGTAGCCATCAGAGGATAGGTACATGGTGGCCATAAAGGGATGGACATGGGCAGAAACAATACTCAAGTAGGTCGTGGCATTTAAACAATGCCTAATTGGCACTAAGGTGCCTGAAGTGTGCCAAGAAAACACACCATTACACCACCACCACCAGCCTGCACAGTGGTAACAAGGCACAATGGATCCATGTTTTCATTCTGTTTAAACCAAATTCTGACTCTACCATCTGACTGTTTCAACAGAAATCGAGACATCAGACCAGGCAACATTTTTTCAGTCTTCAACTGTCCAATTTTGGTGAGCTCTTTTCAAATTGTAGCCTCTTTTTCCTATTTGTAGTGGAGATGAATGGTACCCGATGGGGTCTTCTGCTGTTGAAGCCCATTCGCTTTAAGGTTGCGTCTTCATAAATGCTTTGCTGCATACCTCTGTTGTAACGAGTGGTTATTTCAGTCAAAGTTGCTCTTCTATCAGCTTGAATCAGTCAGCCCATTCTCCTCTGACCTCTAGCATCAACAAGGCATGTTAGTCCACAGGAATGCCGCATACTGAATGTTTTTTCCCTTTTCACACAGTTCTTTGTAAACCCTAGAAATGGTTGTGCGTGAAAATCCCAGTTTCTGAGCAGATTGTGAAATACTCAGACCGGCCCGTCTGGCATCAACAACCATGCCACACTCAAAATTGCTTAAATCACCTTTCTTTCCCATTCTGACATTCAGTTTCGAGTTCAGGAAATTGTCTTGACCAGGATCACATTCCTAAATGCATTGAAGCAACTGCCATGTGATTGGTTGATCATGTAATTGCATTAATGGAAAATTTAACAGGTGTCCCTAATGATCCTTTAGGTGAGTGTATATAATTGTACAATCAGCTCAAGTCAGATGCATTTGACCCACCTCGTTTTTCCCAGAACCAGAGGTAGCAAGTTCCAAACTCGCACCAGATGACAAAGAGCCCTGTGATTCTCCGTCCGTTACTTATCTGTATAGCCTGTAGTGAAAGACAAATAACATTAATAAATGACAAGTCAGAAAAATGCAGGGGAAATGGAGAAACTGGAGGAATTAGTAAATGAGAAACACATAAACAAAAATGCAAAAGTTCATGAGCATCGTAATTGCACTGTAAATGTAATGAAACTAAATAAAGGTATATTTAACAATATAGTCACTGATGTCCTCCACTTACTGTAGTCTCCAAGCTCCTTCTTCTTAGATCCTTTTCCGAAACTTCTATTTCTGGACCAAGAGAAGAAAATGCTTTTCTTTTTATCGCTATGTTCATCTCTGCTGTCTTCATTCAGTGACCTTCCCGAATTTACTTTTCTTGTCGTCCTGCACCTTCAAAAAAAGTGGTAAATTATTTTCCATTTTCAAAAATAAATGTTACACAAAAGATAAAGCATTTATATTAAGTATTTATTAATCATAGTTACTGTTAATATCAACATTTACTAATACATTATTCAAATCAAAAGTTGTGTTTGTTAACATGAGTTATTGCACTAAGCACAAAAAAGTGTTTGATAACATGAGTTAATGCACTAAGCTAACATGAATTAACAATAAATAACTGTATTTTTATTAACAAAGATTAATAAATACTATAAAAATGTATTGCTAAAAAATAATTAGTTCATGTAATTAATACATTATCTAATGTTAACAAATGTTACCAAAAACTCTAATGTTACGTGAAACACTGATATACTATTGGATAAGATATAGGTCAGGAATTTACTAAGTCTAAATTTAGATCTGACTGGAAGGCATGGTGTAATAAGTAATAAGACGATTCTCTCTTCTTCAAAAGCTTCCATGATAACAATACTAATACTTGATTATGCAAACAAGAACAGAATGCTAACAATAGCTTTAATCTCACACCTGAAAAACAACAAGATAATACTAATAAGTGTGAAGCCATTCCCAAATAACTTTTAAGTACAGTTAAAGAAAGACATTTAAGCCAAATGATGTGAAGCATTTGATCTACAAACATAATTACATTAAGCTTTGTTGAATCCATGATTCATAAATGTTCATATATAATCACACATGAACGTACATAAACTACTGAAGGCATAACTAAACCTTCCACTGAGAGATAATTGGAGGTTTCAGTATTTGATCTGCTTCACAGATTGTGTGATTATCTTAAAAGGAAGTCAATGTGTCAACTGCAAACAGACCATCACCTTTCTAAGGGCGTGCAACAAAATAAACATCATTAAGTGTGTGTGTGTTCATGTTTTTCTATCCTGGTGGGGAATTCAACCTGAATGCACACTGACTCATGGGGACTCGTGTCACAGTGGGGACCACAATTGAGGTTCCCATGAGGAAAGCTTGAGGAAATCATACAGAACGAGTTTTTCTGAAAATCTGTGATGGGTAGTTTGTATAAAAACCATTACGTCCACGGAGAGAACACAAAAAGGAAGCGAACCAGACATGTGTGTGTTACCTTTTTAGGTGTAGAGAGGTTGAGAGCGGCTCAGAGCTTGTGCTATGTTTAGATGTGGGGCTACTGGGGACCTGGTAGGGGTCTGGAAGAGGACGACCCTCAACCTCTGCAAGCATACATTCTTGATACAGGTAGGACTTCAGGAAGCGTGTGTAACTGTCAAACTTCATCAGGTTGAAGATCTATTGAGTAAAAAAAAGAAGAGGGGCACTGTAAAATCAGCATGCTGAAAATCCATATGGTCAACTAGCATATTTTTTCTAGTCTTGCTGGTTAAGCTGCTTAAGTAAACTGGTGGGGGCACCAGCATTTCATGCTGGGACTGGCATCCTTAAAAACAAATGCCGATGACTGCAATGTGGGTCTTCTCAGCTTGGATGACATAGACTTCCATTCAAAGGTGCATTAAATTGATCAAAAGTGACAGTAAACAAATACAAAGATAACAAAGATTAAATAAATGCTGTTCTTTTAATCTACCCATTAAAAAATCCTGAAAAGCAGTGTCTGACATTGTTAAATGTAGCCAATATAATGTTTCTGTGAGTTACAGAGATCTTGGATAGAGAGGTGACAGCCAGACAGGAGCCTCTAAATGCTGCTACGTGATTCTTTGCCTTCAAAGGCACTTTATAAGGAGACATTCTGCACAAAGGTCGCCCGAGGGTTTCCTCACGGTTATCATGGGGTTGGAGTGTACAGGATGCTACATTCATGTGCTTATGATTCTTATTATTCGACATCTTGCCTGCAGCCCTCAAAGATGGGGATGTGATGGTAAAGCCTTACAGACATTTTAAAAACAGCAACTGTTGGATACTTCTAGGAATTTTTTTTTTTTTTATGATGTCATGCGTCATGAACAGTAACTTAAATCACTTGCTGATTGTTCTACATTAATTAGCCTGAAAAAGATATCAAGTAGACATCAACAAAAACAGGTCAAGGCATGTAAAGAGATTTTCCATAATTTCAAAATCTTCAGGGTGGACCTGACACCCACGCAGCCTGATGTCAACTTTGTGATGTGCAGTGCACTGGGAAATTTTTAATCACTGCTAATACTTTTCTAATGCTTTTTATTCAGAAACCCCCAGGTTATACCCTCAGGTTTTCAGTAAATATAACAAATGACACTTCCTTTCTCCTTACCTGTATCTGTTGCTCTTTAAACATGTCTGGCCTTGGTGCGTTGAGTATGTCGTCAGCCAGCTGAGCCTGACTATCAATGTTGACGGGTGTGGTGGCCTTACTCGACAGGAAGCTGTTGTATATCTCTCTAGCCCTCTGGGACAGCTGGAGGCCAAAAGTTATGACAAGGTCACAATCAAACAGCAAATAACAAACCTTTATTTCAACCTGTGCACATTAAGGGTGTATTTAGTTTCCTGAATGGACTGTTATGGACATAAAATATCGGAAGCACTTTACAATAAGGTTTCATTAGTAAACATGAACTAACCACCAGCAATACATTTGTTACGGTATTTATTTAATCAAAATACAGCTGTTGGTTGTTTGTTCATGTTAGTTCACAGTGCATTAACTCATGTTAACAAATACAACTTTTCATTTTAATAATGTGTAATTGGTGAAATTAACATTAAATAAGGGATGTACATCCAGCTGGTTGTTATCTCTAATAAACCCCGGACAGGGGGATGAGGAGGGGCCTTGCATCAGCCTGATGGAGGTTTAATCTGAGATAACAACCGGCTGGATGCACATTGTCCCACTAATTAAACGGCTAAGTAAATAAGTAGATACGAAATTTAGAGCCCAACCGATAAAGGATTTTGAAGGCCGATACCATTACAAATATTTTTGGTTTTAAAATCCGATATATCGGCCGAAATTTTTTTTTATTTTTTTTTATTTCAGAAACGCGCAACAAAACATTAATAGATTTCCCTAACATTAGTTATTTTTAGTTATTTATGAGTTTTAACTAAAATAATATGATAATGCATTTTAAAAAGAAACTTGTTTCTTTTATTGTCACAACAGAACAGACTGATGACAGTGACATTAGCTAGCTTTATGGTTAGCTAGTCTACGATGAGCCATAATTTAGCAATGGATTACGTCATACTGCAAATTTTAAAACATACATTTTCAATATAACAGGCCAAGGAGAGATGATACGTCTCATTGCTATAACTGTCACGCGCTATTAAAAAATACTTCAGTCACATTGTCAAAAGTTAAAAGGACAGTCAGTCAACTACACTGTAACAACGTAACGTAATTATTACTAACTAATTCCGCTTCACTCTCGGCTTATTTAACAGCACCAAAACTGAACATGATAGTCACAAATTTTGTCATGCTTATTTGAGTTAAGAGAACTTATGGGGATGTTCTTTTAATTGTTATTCAGGCAATGTATGTCTCGTTACCAACTCAACGAGTGTTGCCAACTATGCAGCTGGTGGACAAACTATACAACTCCAACACTCATGACATGGTTCAAGCGTGTTTCGTCCGTTTTTATTTTATTTTTGAAAATATTTAATTTATCGGCCAATATAACTGCCGATACTCGATAGTTTGGAAAATGCCTAATATCGGCCGATAATATCGGCCAGTCGATGTATCGGTCTGGCTCTACACGAAATATTAATCTGAGTTGAAATATTTAATTAGGTCTTTAAACTAAAAGCTTCCGCGGAGAGAACAGTTGCTGGCATGGCAAGTTCAAACTAGACAGATATTTAAGAGTTACCGTATACAGTCATACCACTTATTACACAGCATTTCACCACATAAATAATTATGGAGATAAGAGATATTGATTTCAGATTAAACTGTTTAAAAAAATCCTGTTTGCCTCTTACAATCCAACAGTGAACAAAACAATAGTCACAAAATGGCAGCAGCTGCGTTTGTATGAAACAAAGGAGAGCGAGTTCACGATCAAAAAGTAAATTTAAGTTAATGAGCACATATAGTTTTGAAAGAAGTAAGTGTTTTTAGCACAGAAAAAAAACTAAAAGAGTTACACAGTGTAGCTTTAAAGAAATATTGTAAATATGACAACTTCATACCTGTTTCTTGTCTGTTTCAGGTACATGGCTGAAATATTCACACGCTTGCCAAAATAAAATATTCTCCTCACTGAACTCTTTCTTCAGAAACTCCTGCAGGATGAAGAAGAAAGAAATAAGATTAAGTAATTCATCTGCAAAACATACACAAAATCTTTCATGAAAAACCTTTCAACTACGAAAACACTGTCTTAGTATCTACTCACTGGCTACTTTCTAGGCATTACTTTTTCTAGAGATAAGGAAAATAATTTCCAAACACTTTCTTGTGGTTTTGTTAGAAACCTCATGCAACCTTGCTAAAAAAACTTTTCTACTTATGCAAGTTTTGATAAGAAAGTATCTGAGGACTTCACATTTTCAATTAAAATGCACAAAGCATAACTTGTATCCTCAGGATTCTTTAACACAGTGTGGCTGCTTTGCAAAAGGATTACATGGACTGATTCGACGTACCGAGAATATATCGGACACCAACAGGATCCTGCAGCAGGCGCTCGAAGCAGACAGCCCATGATGCAACACGCCGTTCAGTGTGACGTCTATGGCATTGCACGCTAGGTAGGCTGGCATTGCTGTTCAGACTGTTATCACTGCCGCAGCCTTTCAGGTCCACACTGTTCAGCTCTAGGCACAAACAATGAGATAACAATGTACGTATTATTCACACCAAACACAGAAGCACACTCATTTTTGTTTAAAGGGATAGTTCACTTTGAAATTAATTTTTGATATGTTTTAGCTTACCTCAAGGGCATCCAAGATGTGGGTGTCTTTGTTTCCACAGTATTTTCAATTTTGATATTTTTAGGTCAAACCGTTCTTGTCTGTCAGTCATATAATGGAGGTGTATGGGGTCCACGTCAAAAGAGCATGCACAGAGAAGTCCAAATTAAACATGATTTAATGGCTCGTAAATGTAAGTACACATTGATGGCCTAAGACACGAAACGAGCGGTTTGTGTGAGAAAACGAACAGTATTTATATCATTTTTACCCCTTGTAACCAGTCACGTCCAAGTGATCTGAAGGCACGGGATTCAGTCTGCGCAAGCGGCGGAAAGCTGCAGAAGTAATTTCTTGCGCGGTTGCAAAAAACAAACAAACTATGTTGTCTGTTGACATATCAAAATCGTCTTCCATTGCAATTTCCATTCACACGCGAGAGATCACATCCGGCGCACTTGCGTAGACAGAAGCGCCCTCGCCCTCAGAGTACTTGGACGTGACTGTGGTTACAAGACGTAAAACGCAAATAAATACTGTTCGTTTCTCTCACACAAACTGCTCGTTTTGTGTCTTAGGCCATCAATGTGTACTTACATGCGAGTCATTAAATCGTGTTTAATTTTGACTTCTCTGTGCATGCTCTTTGAGGTGGACCCCATATACCTGCATTATATGACTGACAGACAAGAACGGTTTAACCTAAAAATATCAAAATTGAAAATACTGCGGAAACAAAGACACTTACATCATGGATGCCCTTAAAGTAAGCAAAAACATATAAAAAAAAAAACAATTTCAAAGTGAACTGTCCCTTTAAGAAGAAGAAGCTTATTATACCATGGGTTTTTTTTACATTTTATTTCACATTTTGCATATGACACTGGTACAATATATTTCTTTCAAAATCCAGAAATCCCCAATGGGACTGCCTGAAAAAGTCAGGGTGTTCTAACCTAAGACCATACTCTTAAAA
>JAQIUQ010007727.1:0-214079 GCA_030378365.1 Hybognathus amarus | reverse complement strand
CCCTCTCCCCCTCCCCCTCCCCACTGCACCCTCCCTCCCCCATCCCCCCCCCTCCCCCCCCACCCCCCCCTCCCCTCTCTTTTCTCTTCTTCTCTTCTTCTTTCTCTTTCTTTCTTCTTCTTCTTCTTCTTTCTCTTTCTCTCTCTTCTTCTTCTCTCTCTCTCTCTTTCTATCTCTTTCTTTTTTTTTTTCTTCTTTTCTCTCTCTCTTTCTCTTTTTCTCTCTCTCCTTTCTTTGAGGACTGCACACAACATGTGAACTAACTCCATTTCACAATAAACAGTTGAGAAACAGTTCAATATATAATGAAAATTCCCCTGTTTATCACAGGCATAGCACTCACATTTTATACCACTTTTCTAAGTAAACACTGTTCATTTTTCATTACATTTTCAAAAAAGTTGAGATTAATTCATCTTATATTTTGGGTTGTCCAGATAAACCAACTCCCCCTCACACACTCAAACAATGCCTCCATATCAAATGATCTCAGTTATGGGGCTCGACATCAGTAATCTCAGTGGTTCAGTTGAAGAGAAACCGTGAATTAACGACTAATACACAAACCAAATATCTGTTCTAAGCATGTGCCAACATTTCAATGTGCTTTGTGTGCTGTGTGAGTTCACTATGTGGCTACGTGCTATACAGCGTGCCCACCCAACACCCCAGCTGGCAGTTGTGAGGGCCGGGCGTGTCATTTGCGCAGGAGTGGAATCAGCCGGAAGTTGGCTTTATCCACCGCTGCTCATCTGCTCAACCAAGTTACCAAGAATGTTACAGTCAGTCTGCACCACAGTCCAGGACATGAACCGGACTTCGTCCATGTCCCTTCCCTTTATCAACTTCTTACGATTTCTCTCCTCACTCCCCAACGAGCAGCAGCACAGCCCTTCAGCACCTCCTCCGCCCTGCCGCCGCCGCGCTTGGTCCGAACTTCTCCCTTCCTCCCCACTCTGCCTTCACTCCACTCATCGCCCCGCGGCTCGTCTCCGCTTGTACACTGTCGTGCGGTGCCGACAGTCAAACAGTGGTTTGTCCACACACATTCCAGCTCATATCCTTGTTGGGAACACAGGGGAGAATGAGTTCATCATCCACACGATTCAGCACACACCACACCACTCCTCGTGTCTGCAAGCTATTTGATATGCTCTGCTTTTGACGGAATGCAAATCCCGCACCACCATTATACCTCTTTCTAATACAGTTAAATTCCCATCTTACTTCCATTAACTTTTTTGCGTATTCAATAACTTGTAATTTTGTTCATTTATTCAGTTTTGAGCATTGACCTATTATGCTTTTAGAGAAGAATTACCCTATACTAAAGTTTTAAAAAGCGAAATTTAAAAAGTCGAATTTCTACATTCATTATTATGAACCGTGCAAAATACTATTTTAATTATATTTGAATAATGAATAAATGTAAACAAACCCCGTGCTAAAATGCTAGCTTTTCAAGTCAATACCTCGCGTCAAAACAACTTTTTTCACTATACTCGAAATTCTTCTTTAAATTTTTCATTTTATTTTATGTGGCTCATTTTCAATTAATTGAACAGGAACACAACTTGACTACGACCTTTACAGGACGATTAACTGTTTAAAGAATCACTTATTTTTTTATGAACATATTTTCACAAGCTGCCAAACTGCTTTTGCAATATTATTCATGCTTCTCCAAAGCTAACAACTCACTTGAATATTGATTTTAGGCAAGTCAAAACGAGTACACATTTACGAACAATATTACGTGCATTGTTAGTTTATGAATAAGAAGCTCCCTTGCCAAACTCTCCCCTCCCATTGCTATGATCAGCTGACTTCCAAACTCATCTTCATTGAATACTAAGCCCAGCCCCTTGTTGGCTTCACTCATGAGGTCGCGCTTGACCGAACCAGGAAAGACAACTTGCACTCACTGCAGTCGGTAATGGGATGTACTCATTGAGCAATCAGTCAAGCGCACTTCACAGTTGCTCAACTCAGAACGAGTGGACTTCTTACCTAGACACTTTAGAAGTTAAGACGAGTGTCGCTTCTCCCACCTCTCCCATGAACTGTTAACCAAGAACTACGATGTACACCTCCCCCATCTTCTGCAGCGCACGCGAGTGAGCTGACAAGTCACACTCCTTGAATCATGTGCAAGGACGGCATCTTGGCCCGATTTCACACTTTATTATCTTGTTTGTCATTAGATGCGTGGTCTCATTTCAGATACCAGCTGATTATTGAGGACAGTTAGCGCCTTCACGTGATTACGCCCGACTCACTGTCCATTATCGACAAGCGTGCATGAGCCTCTAGGAGCTTGTCTGATTACTACTTTATGATCGAGTTGAGTTTTGGCTTTGAACCAAGCTTTGTGGGCGGAGTCGGTGATTTGCAGCTACAATCCTGTTAAATGAACTTTACCAAAAACAATGGTTGGATATATTGTCCTTGGAGATCGATTGGGGATGTCGTGTCGTGTGTCCATGGGATGCCTCACCACTTCAGAACACTCAAGCAAAATTCTACGTAGCTCATCTTCACACCCTTTCACATCATTCACGGGTAAACGCATATCATGTGAACAGGCAACTTTCTAAATACTTGAGGTCCTGCAATCAATCACATAGTTGGAAACCTGAGTTTACTGGTAAATGGTTGCCGCGTGACGTTGGGAATGAAGATTAGTCGATTTTGAAGTACGAGTTATAACATCTTGCGCTGATTGGTGAGAAATCCAGAACAAATATTTAAATCAAGACGCATATTACGTGTCATTTAGAATTGGTAAACTCCAAATACTGTAAACTCTGTGATGATGTCATTAAACGGAAGTCCCTGAAGAAGACTAGTTATTTTATCCTTTCTGACAGTATAGCTAACTGTTGTTGACAAATCTCTTCATTCTCCGGACCAGGAGAAGCACTTTAGTTTTGGACGTTTTGTAAACAGTTCTGAATAAACACGTCATCTGCGTCTTAATTTAATGAATGTCTTCTGATTTGGCCAAATCACTTCTATCAAAGAGTGTTCTGACCTCGTATGTTCAAAATACCGCTAATCTTCATTCCATCGTACCACACAGCGCATTTAACAGGTAATTTAGTTACAACTATGTTACTGCGTAAATCGCCAGAACCAACTTACTCGGTCTCATTTAAAAAGGTCCTGTTCACACATGATCTGTTACCAGTAACTTACCAGTAAATGATGTGTGAAAGGGCTATTGAAAATAAAGCTGCATTCAGAAGATTTTGCTCTTTGAGTAAATCTTCTGAAAGTGGTGGGAGGGCGGGCAACCTGTCACTCACCTGAGATCCATCAACAGCAAACCACAACCATCCAATCAATTCTCCAAGGACAATATCAAGTCCCGCCCTACATTTGTTTTTCATTTAAGAATTCATTTTAATCAGATATACTGTAGCCTGGATGCCCAGCCCGAACTCCGCCCACAAAATTCTTGTTCGAAAAGTTCGGATCTGGAGCTGAATCCATTAAGAGTAATTATGATCAGACAAGAAACGTCGGGCCAATCAAATTGCCAGGGCGGGCTTTATACGATGATGGACAGGTGATCTGCAAGGACATAATTATCACGTTATCAAAGAGCGCTAACTGTCTTCCTCAGAGATGACTGCAGCTGGAAAATATGTTGTGAAATAAAATTGAACAGCGCATTAATTTTAATAGACAAACAGAGATCTGCAATAAAGGCATTTGTCGATTTCAAAAAGAAGATATTTTGCCGTCCTTCCCACATGATTCGGGAAAAGTGTAACTTATCAGCTGGCTCTGACGGTCGCTAAGAAGATGGAACGTAATGAAAAGCCTGTGGTCGTTGTGGTTTCTGCTTTGGTCGCATTCATGAAGGAGTAAGTAAAAGAAGCAACACTCGTTATTTAACTTCTAAAAATAAGTAAAGTTAGGCTACGTTCTGTAGTTGACAACTGTATGCAAAGTAGCTGACTTACTGCGTTGCTCTGATTGGTTGTAGGTTACGACTATGCAATTGAGTGCAGAGTTGTTGTTTTTTCCTGGTTCGATTCAAGACACGCCTCATAATCAAAGCCAAACGGAGGAGTTTCAGACTCATCTTCCGATTGGAAAATGAGTTTGACGAAGTCAGGCTAGTATCGTCACAATAGGAAAAGAAAGACTTGCGCAACTTCTGTCAGTGGGTTAAGACAAATAAGCATAATTGTATGTCTTAAGTAAATGTATCTCATTTTAACCCTCGGGTGATATTCAGTAATTGTTTGGCTTTTTTTCGGAACAGTGCGAAACTCATACGAAGGTTTTGGCACTTGCTAAAAATCATGAACATGATTCAAACAGGTTAAATGGTCCTGTAAAAGTTAGTCACATTGTGCTCCTGGTGCGTCAAAAATGACCACATTGGAAATGAATGCAAATACGAATTTCATCTAGTGGAAACTTTTGGTACTGCGGCCAAACAAAATCTGACTGAAAGCTCACATTTTTAGCACAACTTGTTTAGATTTATTAGATTTATTTCGATTTTATAATTGAAAATAGTATTTCTGCACATTTTTTCATAATAATGAATGTAAAATTCAACTTTTTTAAAGTTCACTTTTTAAAACTTTTTTCACTGGTGTCAGTGTCAGTCAAACTTAAGTCTTTCTCTAAAGCATTAATCAGGTCAATGCTCAAAAAGTGAATAAATGGATTTTAAATACAGTATAAATAGCAAAAAAACAATATCGAATTAAATCAAATTTAACTGTATTGAAAAAAATATATATATAATAATAATAATCGGGACATTTGTACCTCATCGACAAGAGCACCAGAGGGTGTGAATAGCTTTTACAGACACAAAATTGATATAGTGCGTTGCTCGCGCGTGGACAGGCCTTCACTCCTGTCTTACCGGCGGCGTCCTGTGAGCTGAAGTGTGTGAACGCCACTGTTTCTGAGCTGTCAGCAGCAGCACAAACAGCCTGTACAAGCAGAGACAAGAGCAGGATGATGGAGTGAAAGCGGTGAGAGGAGGAGAACGGACCAGAAAGCGGTGTGCTGGAGACTGCTGTACGTTTCGGGAGGTGATTCATGAGAGAGGAGCTTGATGAAGGGAAGGGAGCATAAACAGAAGCTCAGTCCAGTGTGCTGGAACTTGCAGTATCTCAGCACGTTTGGCTTTTTGTCACATTCTTCATTAACTTCATTAACAGATGAGGCAGCGCGTGATTACGAGCCGCTTCCCGCTGATTCAGGCTCCTGCACGCCGCACACACACACACCTCGCGCTAGTGTCACACATGGGGCTGTTGAGCCAGTCACACTGACACAAACTGTAAGTGAGATCACATACACACGCACGCACGCGCACACTCACACACACACACAAAGCACCATTGAAATGTTTGCACATGCTTTGCAGAACAAATCTTGGCTTTGTCTGTATTGATTAACTTGGTTAATTCACACTTAATTAGTCTCTTCAAACTGAACCGTTCCTAGATTACTAATGTCAAGCCCATAACTGATGACCTTTGACCTGTGGAGGATTTGTATTTGAGAGTGTGTGAGAGAGAGAGTTGATTTATCTGGACAACCCGGAAATATAATGAAATTGATATTTTCAGACTTTGAAAAAATAGGATGGAAATGAACATGATTTTACTTAGGAAAAATCATTATAAAATGTAATGTATGCCTGTGAATAAAGCAGAATTTTCAGTATATATAAAAACTGTTTCAATCTGTTTTCTTGTAAAATAAACAGCACATCTATCTTCTCTCAAGAGATGATAATAACACTAGCTTAGCAAACACTACAATTACTTAAAGGGATAGTTCACTTTGAAATTAATTTTTGGTATGTTTTATCTGACCTCAAGGACATCCAAGATGTAGGTGTCTTTGTTTCCACAGTATTATCAATTTTGATATGTTTAGGTAAAACTCGTTCTTGTCTGTCAGTCATATAATGGAGGTCTATGGTCACCACCTCAAAGAGCATGCACAGAGAAGTCCAGATTAAACATGATTTAATGACTCATCAAATGTAAGTACACATTGATGGCCTAATACACAAAACGAGCAGTTTGTGTGGGAAAACGAACAGTATTTATATCGCTTTTACCTCTTGTAACCACAGACACGTCCAAGTGATCTGACAGCACAGAAAGCGCCGGAAGTGAATCTCTCTGTGCGGTTGCGAAAAAATCAACGTTGCTCTTTTGATATATAGCGAAATTGTCTTCCATTGTGATTTCCTGTATATCTAAACATGTTTAGATCTTCACAGTGAAAGGTAACACTTCAGAAATCTATCTGTAAACAATAAGTGACACGGTGATACATACAATGCCCGCACACAAACCAGTTGGACGTGGCTGTGGTTACAAAAGGTTAAAAACAATATAAATACTGTTCGTTTTCTACACAAACCGCCAATTTCGGCCTTAGGCCGATCAATGTGTACTTACATTTCAAAGTCATTAAGATCATGTTTAATTTGAAATCTCTGTGCATTTTAAGGTGGTGACCATCAGACCTCCATTGTATGACTGACAACAAGAACAGTTTCACCTAAAAATATCGAAATTGAAAAATGTGCAAACATGTTTCGATGAAAAATCTTGGAAGTTCCCTTGAGGTTAAGCTCAAACATACCAAAAATTAATTTCAAAGTGAACTATCCTTTTAAGTAATTCTTTTGATCACATTACTGTACATTTTCTGTCATCCATCCATCATGTGTTCAGTTTGAAGCTGCTGTTCTGGGGCGATCCAGGAGCGCTTCAGACTTTGATGTGTGTGTGTACACACTGCTCTCATCACTGCTGCCGTCTAATGGGGACAACCAAAATAAAGGTATTAAATATGTAAGGTGTCTTCTGGGCATCACCGTCTCTCTCTCTCTCTATGCCCATGTTTTGTTTTTGTTGTGTTGTTTCCAGACACAGACTGATGGCCTGTCAGCTGCAGGTGAAGAAAGGTCCTGTATCCAGACGTTCAGCCATAAACGAGCGCGCATGGCACCCTCATCATCCAATAAAGTTCTCGTAAACAAAAATCATCTTTTTAGTTTGCATTTTCCTTCCAGACAGGCGCACACACACACACACACACACACACCAAAGGCTTTTTTGTCACTTGTCTGCACTCGCACGATTTACTGCAATGTCTGCCGTTCCTCTAAACTACGGTACACGCACATGCAAATTTCCCTCTGTTCTGACAAATTAATTTTACCTCTTTCATCCCCCCCTCTCTCACTCCTTCTCAATCATCCTCTTGGGCTGAAGAGGAGCAGGACTTGACCATCTGGAGCTGTTGAGAACGATATTGTTTAATTTGTCACATGATTAAGTGGTTGTTTCTCAGAGAGCATGAGGTCTCTCCAAGAAAATAAAGACAAAAAATGAGCAATTAAAGTAAAGGAAAAACTGCTTAAGCAGAAGATGCCTTCGTGTCTTTTGGACACTTAAACTCATTTACACTTCTCTAGATGTTCTCGCATGGCATCAGTCATAATGACGTGTCTTTATGACTACATGGGGTAAGAGTTGAGAGTTTTGCTGAACTCTTGGCGACCCGCAAATTACAAGCAATTAACACACCCGAAATAAAATGGAGCTACAACTTACTTTCTAGAAGTTACTTTTTAATAAAGAGAGAATGTTCAAGAAAATAAAGTTTGAAATATTTGTTACACGGTATTAAACATATTTGCAAATGACATTAACAAGTAAAAAATAGGAAAGTATGCATATTTGCATTACCTAAACAAAACCTTCAGCATAACTCTATAAGTACATGTTATTCATTATTCCAGTAATTACTTAAGTACAATGAAACTATGTCATACTTAAAACATTCAGTTGCATTTGTGTCTGGATACACACAGCAAGAATGCTTTTGTCAAGGTGGAACACATTCTGTAGATTGTAGAGAACAAACTAAAAAAATATAAAATGTGATGTTTTGTGTATTAGCTAATATCTTTCCAGATTGCCAAATGTTCCAACTCTTTATTGTATCAAAGGAGTAGTTCACTTTTCAAAAACTCTTGCTGATAATTTACTCACCCGCATATCATCCAAGATGTCCATGTATCTTCTTTCTTCAGTTGAAAAGAAATGAAGGTTTTTGATGAAAACATTCCAGGATTTTCTCCATATAATGGACTTCAATGGAAACTCAAGGCGTTCAAGGTTGTAAAAAGACAGTTTCAGTGCAAACTGTTAAAGGGCTTTAAATGATTTTAGATGATGAATAAGGATCTTATCAAGTGAAACGATCGCTCATTTAATAAATAAATAACAAAGTTTAAGTTTTACAAGCTCAAATGCATCAAAATGAAACGAATCTTTTTCCGAGTCGAATTTTGTCCGTTTTGTTCGTTGAATGAACCTAAATGACTCAGAAAGATTTGTTCATTTTGATGACCGAGTTGAACCAGAGTGAACGCTCATCACAGAACAGAGCAAGGCGAGCATTGAGCTTATAAACTTAAACTTCGTTATTATTTATTAATGAGTGATCGTTTTGCTTCATAAGACCCTTATTCATCGTCTGCAATCGTTTAAGCCCTTTGAACAGTTTGCACAAAAGTAAACTACTCCTTTAATATACATTACTGTTGAATGTTTTAGTTCAATAGTTTTTTTCTCTCTCTCAAAAGTGGACAATAAAGCATTTATAATCTTACAAAATATTTCGGTAACACTTTATTTGAAGGGGTGTGCATAGACTAGCATGACACCTTCATAACCATGACATGACATATGTCTATGAATATGAAGTAGAGTTTATGCATGTTTATGGCAACTGTCATTAAGTGTCTTTCGCTCAATAATGACATTTTGATGCAGATATGACATTGTTTGAGATGTCTTTGTCATGACAACTTGACATTAAATGAAGTTAAACTGTCATGTGGTTGGCTTTGACATTGGCTGTCATGAGGCCATTATACAGTAACTGTGTCATGAATATTTTTCGTGACCTCAACTACAGTGGTACTAATTGAATTTGTCATTAAAAAGTTATAATGGCTTCATGACAGCCAATGTCAAAACCAACCACCTGACAGTTTAATGTAATGTTAACCAATAAAGCTAGGTGCTTTCTTAAGTTTGATCATTAATCTGCTATGTCATGTTTATGACAGGTTGTGTTGTCTTAGTAATGTCAAGTTGTCATGACAAACACACTGACAGGTTATGATGCTATTGGTTTATGTCAAGGTTTCATAACAAAGACATCTCAAACAATGTCATATCTGCATTAAAATGTCATAATTGTCATAATTTAGCAAATGTTGTCATAATAAACTTACTTCATATTAATTTCATACTGTATGTCATGTCATGGTTATGAAGGTGTTATGTTAGTCTTATGCACACCTTCAAGTAAAGTGTTACCAATATGTCTATTTCAAATAAATACTGTGTCTTTTGTCTTTCTATTTATTCAAAGCATCCTGAAACCTGGATCACAGGTTTCCACAAAAAATATGAAGCAGAAACTGACAATCAGAAATGTTTCTTGAGCATCAAATCCTCGTATTGAGTGATTTCTTGAAGGATCATGTGACACTGAAGACTGCTGAAAATACAGCTTTGATCACAGCAATACTTCACAATACTACTGTTTTTACTTTATTTTGGAAATAAATGCCGTCTTTGTGTAAAAAAATCCTACTTTTGAATGGTTCTGTATAACAATAATTACTCATTGAAACCTGGTGATAAATATACTGGGATTCTGAATCTAAAGATTCAAAATAATGCATAAATGCAAATGAAATCCATGTGTTGAATTAAATCTAATCAGAGTGCTTCAGAAGCGCAGGCTTGACTGAAAGAGAAACTATTTATCTCTGTACGTATATCCATCTTCATGAATGACAGGCTGTGCTAAACACAGAACATAATTTGTACTTTTAATAGCACTGCCTTCTATTTCTCTGACGTGCCTTAATCAATAACCAGAGCTGTCCCTAGCCACGCTTGGCGACCGTTTTTATTAATTTTACAAGTCTCACTAACTAGGTGAGATGCATCTCACACCAGATAATAGACAGGCTGGATTGATAGGTTCATTCTGAAGCCTCTCTCTCTCTCTCTGTCTCTCTGTCATCACATGATTTAAGACGGAGCGAGACACGTTCTGTCTTTCTGTCCAGAGCACGTGCAGCTTGAAAAATACAGATGCAAATAAAGGAGCGAAGTAAATAAATAAACATTTTACAATATGATAAAGGGGTTTGTTAGTGAACATGCAGAAGTGTGAGTCTGATTTAGATTTCCCCCTCCCTAATTATCACACAAAAAGTGACCTGGGGTCAGTTGCATAAATTGAGCCATCATATTAAAGGAGTAGAGTAACTTTTGCTGATAATTTACTCACCCCCATGTCATCCAAGATGTCCATGTCATTCTTTCTTCAGTCGAAAAGAAATTAAGGTTTTTGATGAAAACATTCCAGAATTTTCTCCATATAATGGACTTCAATGGGAACCAAACAGTTCAAGGTCCAAATGACAGTTTCAGTACAAACTGTTCAAAGGGCTTTAAACGATTCCAGACGATGAATAAGGGTCTTATCAAGGACACTTTGAGTCATGACTCGAAAAAGATTTGTTCATTTTGATGAGTTCGAACAGGAGAGTCACGAACGCTCATCACAGAACAGAGCAAGGCGAGCATTTGTGCTTATAAACCTTAAACTTTGTTATTTATTTATTAAATGAGCGATCGTTTCGCTTGATAAGACCCTTATTCATCGTCTGGAATCGTTTAAAGCCCTTTGAACGCTTGCACTGAAACTGTCTTTTAGACCTTGAACTGTTTGGTTCCCATTGAAGTGCATTATATGGAGAAAAATTCTGTAATGTTTTCCTCAAAAACCTTAATTTCAATGTGTTATTGCTTTTGATGTTATCTAATGAAACACTCACCTTTTCTGTTTGGCGACAGCACCAGATTGCTGAAGAAGCCTATTAACCTCTGTTTCTGCCACAATCACGACTTTAACAGAAAACAATGCATCCCTATGGAGCATTTCACACTGAGTGTAAAGCTGGTCTGCAAGGAACAAAAATAGCTACAGCAGCAACTAAAAAGTTATATTTACATTTAGCTTTCTGTCCATGTAATTTACTGTGAATTCACAAAATACATTTTCGTGTACATGCTTCATGTAGTTCAGCACATGCCTCATCCTTTAGCGTCACATAGAGAACGTTATATGACAAAACGGCATTATACTACGCACATGGTACCCTTTATCGTTTATATAACACGCGCTGTGATGGTTAGGTTTAGGTGTGGGGTAGGGTAGGGTAGTCTCATATTACGCTAAAGGATTTATGACGCCTTGAGTTCGCGTGTTATATAAACGATAAAGGGTACCATGTGCGTAAGTATAGCGCCGTTTTGTCGTTAAAGCGCTTTATGTGACGCTGAAGGATGAGAACGGGCTTGACCCAAGCATGTTTTCAGGTGTGCAAAGCGATGTGCAGATTCAAAAGCTTTTCTTTCAAAGCTCCATGCTGCGAGAAGTTGACAAAACTGTGATTTGTTGTTGTGAGCAATTGTACGTCATCCGCTGGCATGGTATGATAACTTGATGACAGAGTGCAATGTGTAGATCAAGCAGGACGGTTACAGGCACTCGCTAATCTGCAGAAGAGAAGAAGAGAAGGGTTTGCCTGAGTTCCTGTTGTGTCTGATGAGAACTGAGTGGACTCACTTGTGCAACATTTCCTTGTCTTGCCCCATCGTAAAAGTGAAGCTGGACTTGGACTGTCCAGCAGTATACCTTAATGAGAACCTTAACTTAATTATTAAGAGAGGCATTGCAACTTCCTCGTGTTAATGTGAAGTTTAGTCAATTGCTCTATCGCCAAACAAGGCACTTTGAGTGCAAGCAGTAGAAATCTAACATTTCAAAATATCACAATAAATGCGATGCCAGATTCAGTTGGAGTACTCCTTGCCTGGCCTCATGTGGCATATTAGAGGTCTGATAGCTTATAGGTCAGCGATCTCTTCAACTGAGGGAAGGCATCTTTGCTGACTGTGGACGTTTGTGTATTGAGGAAGTATGTTCTCTGAGTTTCTGTGGCACCTTTCATGACAGTGATTACGCAATCTGTCTAATAAGCAGAAATAACTCATTTACACTGAACCCCTCCAACCCCTCCGCTGCCTCTGTTGTGTGATGACTAATTACTGCGTTTTAACAAAATGAGCAGATTGTGAAATTCTGTGCCATAGCTAAATTAAGCAGAATTTTGGTATGTAAGTCCAACAAAGTCACAAATTTGGTCTCAAAAGCTTAGGGGTAACACGAAGTTCGTAATACAGTGAGCAGCAATTGGGCCTTGTGTAAGTTGTGTCAAAAGGGAGGCCCACCGTCTTAGACTTTGAAAACCCCTGTTCTAAACAAAGCAGACGACCAGAAAAGGTTCCCTATGTAATAAGCAATTAACCTATGGCTAAGCCACGCCCTCAAATGCGATGAGCCAATCACAGTGCGCAGCTAACCCAATACACTCGGACATTCTCTGCTTCCACTTCCATTGAAATGCATTGGAGTTAGTCAGTTTTCATTCGTTTTTTCTTGTTATTTTAAGTTTAAAATGGTCAAACGGTGTGTATGGGGTACATGCAACTCTGACACTAGGTTCCTGAGAGGCTGGGCGATGGTGTGTATTTTTTTACCCTTTCCCAAGCCACATCTCAACCGAGATAAGTGTCTGCTCTGGATAAAGTTATGGGATAAGTTAGCTAGACCACAACACCAACTAAACGCGGATAAATTAAACAAGGATGTCTACATCTGATCTAAGTTAAGTCAACAACGTATTTGAACGTTATCTTTTAAATCTCTAACGTAACGTTTGTCTATTAGACATACTCACGTACATTAGAAAACATGAACGTTAGCTTCTAGCTGTGTTGTACATCATGTCAATTAGCTTCATTAAAGTATATCTGTAAATAACCGAGATAACAAATGTTAACAGTGTTGTGCTGAATGATTCATGTAAATACTGTAGCACCAAACGGTGATGGCAACGATATGCGGTTATCATGTTTACACTGTGACCTGTAACTTTACATCTCTTTGCATCAACCTTCTCAACAATAAAATTATTAATATAACCCTCCAGTGCATAGTTAATGCCCTTTAGGTGACTTCAAGATGATATATAATTTTTCTGTCTCCAAATATCACCAATTGCCTCCTGTGAAATGTCTCCGACTGTGACAGCTGCCATAGCGCCCGTGCCGTGTTGTCCGAGTGAGTGGAGGGGGTGTGGCTTAGCCATAAGTCAATTAGCAATATGGACCCAGTCTTAAAGGAATTATAAGGAGAAAATATAAGGAGAGGCTTGGAAACAGCTTCAGGCAGCTCTTTCCATTGAATAGTACAGGGGTGTCCTAACTCTAATCCTTCTGAGTTTAGCTAAACCTGTCTCAACACCCTTGCTTGGGGCTACATCTAGGCCCTGTTTACAGCGGGTATTAACTTTTGAAAAAACTTTTGCTGATAATTTACTCACTCCCATGTCATCCAAGATGTCCATGTCTTTCTTTCTTCAGTCGAAAAGAAATTAAGGTTTTTGATGAAAACATTCCAGGATTTTCTCCATATAATGGACTTCAATGGGAACCAAACGGTTCAAGGTCCAAAAGATACCTGAAGCTGTTTCCAAGCCTCTCCTTATATTTTCCTTAGCAAAAATAAGGACATATAGGTTTAGCAGGACAAGAGGGGAGTACGTAAATGATGAACAATTCCTTTAAGACTGGGTCCATATTGCTAATTGACCTATGGCTAAGCCACACCCCCTCCACTCACTCGTTGCCATCACCGTTTGGTGCTACAGTATTTACATGAATCATTCCGCACAACACTGTTAACATTTGTTATCTCGGTTCTTTCCAACTGAAGAAAGAAAGACATGGACATCTTGAATGACGTGGGTGAGTAAATTATCAGCAAAAGTTTTTTCAAAAGTGAACTACTCCTTTAAGATGTGTTTTGGTTGAACGGATCACATGGGCATGACTCTAGTACAGGTGTCAAAGGGGTCTTAAACTTTTTGAACTTGTCCTCTTTCGACCACATCCAGAGATAGTCGAAAACGCATTAGACGGATTGCTTTTGTTGTGTAAACGCTCATGTGGTCAAACCGGCCCTAAAGACTGCCTATTCTCCTGCGTTCTGACCTAACCTTATGGGACACTGGCTAGACAGAAAGGATTTAAACTTTGTCAGCTAAAGACCCAAGTTTGGTTAGAAGAAAAACTGGGAAAAACTGGGAAAAACTTACCACAAGCCCAATGTTCTCTCACCATTGATTTCTAACACACTCATTATTCGGCTGGTCTTGTGTCTGTCAGAGCAGAAACTAAAGCTGATACTCTCTTTGTGTTTTCCGTGTCTCTCGGTTGCGTTCATATGTGAATTGTGAGAGCTTGTTTTATCCATTAGATCAAAAGATCCTAAAAAAAAACATCCAATTACCCACCCATAGACTTGAGGAAATCAGGACAGAATTGGTTGAAAGTGGACAAAAGAGACGGATTAAATGGGAATCTGTCTCCCTCGTCCACTTGTGATCCGAAGTAGACGACTAGGATCCTAATACCAGGTGTGAACAGCGCCCTACACTAACCTGGATACATTTTAAAACGCATATTTTTCTCTGTTTTGGCCTCCTGTCCACACTCGATACAGTGTTTTTGTCAAATGAAAACTGAGCTTTTTGGCGATAACACTCTGCTAAGTGGATAAATGACTTCCCACATTGTAATGTGGACGGTGATAATTGAGGTTTTTGAAGATGATGACACATTTATATTGTAGCAATAGATCTGTGTGCCTGCTCAGTGCTATTCACTTTCACAGTGTTGCTAAAGATGTTACTTTGTTCAATATTCATAATATATTTCGGCAATGATGACATGAAATGGACCCAAAATTGTGTTTTTAGACCACACATGGACCTGGACGCACCATTAAGTTGTGACATATTTTGCTAATTAAATGGTTGTGGAGAATAATAGCGTGAGAACTTTATTATACCTGGCCTCTCAGTATCATCTCAGCGAGCTCTTACTATGTTTTAAGACTTTCATAGTAAGGTGATTTTAGCATGTTCTGACGTTTCAGTGTGTGTGCGAAACCTTTGGAAAACACTTGAAAATGTGGATGGAGAGAATTTTCATATGTATCCAGATTAATGTAGACATAGACTGGAAGTTTCTAGTTATCCCCAAGACCTTGATTGGCTGTCTGTTTAATTAGGTTTGAAACTAAACCTTGTATGATAGTGGTCCTCCATGGGCAGGATTGGGGTCACCATGAATTTGCCAAGTAAGACGAGTTCCTGGATCATCATATTTTGGAACATTCCTGTCAGAAAATTTGTCCCTACCACTAAACCTAACCCTACCCATAATGTCTACCTAAAATCAAAGTGAAATGAGAGTGAATGGCTGGGTTTCAGTCATTTGATTATGATGACGCGAAATTCAGATGGCGGGCAGGGAGTGAAGTGCACAATGGACGAGATGGAGAAAAGTCTGTTCTGTACAACTTGACACGCTATTACAAGATAAAGATATAAACAAAAAATCAAACATATGTTGGATGTGATCCTTATTTTATGAAGAGGAGCGATTTTTTTAACTGAATTGAGATTTTCCTATCAGCAACTACCTCGTCTTACAGACATACTTTGACTTTACAAAGTTCGAAAACTGGTACATTACACAAACATAGCCACTTAAGTTGTATTAACTCACCTTTGATGAAGTGATCACTGCACACACGGGCATTTTCCCATTCGGCTCCCCCGACTGCAGACGTAGGTTTGCAAGCCGTTTTTCCTGAGTTTTTCAGACAATTTCTTGCATTTTCCCCAACTTTTTGGTACATGATTAATAATTCCTCGTGGTTTGATTGTCATAGTGCTTTCTAAATACAGCAAATCACTTCCTGCCCTCCATTTGCATTTCGCGCCATGGCAACGCAGTGGTGTGACGTCATATGAAACCCAGCTGTAACACTGATGTAGAAGCACCTAAACTGGTTGTTAGCCTATAGACATCTACTGTATGAACATGAACTTCACTGTCTGCATTGCCATTGGTAGTCATCACATAACTTACTGTGCATTCCTGAACTTTTTTAACTTCATTGCATTGTCGATGGTGCTCACGTTGGATCAATGACTCTAGTCGCTTTGTTGTTGCAAATCACAATGTGAACACTCCTTTCTTCAGCTTCACAAGATGAACAGTTAAAAGATGCTGAGAAGATGCATGCTGAATACACAGGTTCAAATCCATCCATTCCATTTCCAAACTCCTTGTCCTATTTAGAGTTGTGGGGATGCTGGGGCCATCCTCAGCATCTTGGGTCACCTGTCCCACATGTCTTGTGGGAGAATCCTACTCCAACATGGAGATAACATCCATGAATTCTCCTTAACTGCTTTATAAATCATCTGCAGGGTCGTGTGGATGTTGGAGTCTATCCTAGCGTCTCAGGCCATTGGTGGAGGACAGCCTGGATAGATAGCAGGGCTCACAAAGACAGTCATTGTCTACAGACAATTTAGTATCTCTAATATGCTGCATGTTTTTTGGATTGTGAGAGAAACCAGAGCACCATGAGGAATCCCATGGAGAGAACAAACCCTATGAAGAAAGGTCTACTGACTCTGCCGTACTCAAACCAGGGACCTTCTCATTGGGAGATCGACAATGCTACACACTGAGCCACCTTGCCATCCAGCTGTGTCCAAACCAGACTTTCCCCCAAAAAAAGTCCTGTACAACCTCTGCTTTCACTGTCAAACTAAGCAAAAAACAAAAAAATGAAACAACAGCAGAGCGAAATCCCTGGAAGTCACGCATTTCCAAAGACTAGACAGCCCAAAGGGGTGCCTGTTACAATCTCTTAACCAACAATTACTGGTGTGTAGTACCAGTGGCCCCTGATGAGATCACAGAGCAGAGACTTCTACCAAAGCCCATTTGAGCTGGAGAAAGACAGTCAATCAATACTAAGGCCTGTGCAGATACTACCTGTCAACAGGCTTGAGGAAAATGGATGCCTGAGAAAGCCATAACTATGATAAATCTACTCCCCCGGTTTGGCAACTGGCCCCCTCTCTCTTTTTCTCGCTCCCTCTCCTGCCTTTTCCTTCCTTTCTGCCGTCTGTCTTTGACTGAATGTATGCGGTAAAGCTCCCTCCAACCACTCCACACACCGGCGTGCCATCGTCCTGATTGGCCAATCAATCTCTGCGTCGATGCGGAAGGTGCATTAAAATAAATTTGTCACTGTAAGTTTATGAAATATTGATACCTGAGATAAGAGGGAAAGGTGTTGTGGGGATCTGGCTTGGGTAGGGTTAGGGTAGGAAAGTGAAAGTTACGAATGTGATTAGCTCTTGAAGGGTGTATAATGAGATGCATTCAAATGTGGGGACTGGTACAAGTTAAGCTTGAGAATAACAGTTGGACTTGACGTCTTAAAGAGATCTACAGTCCTCCGTATGACTCGGACATGCTGGCCAGTTTGCTGTAGCACTGCAAATTATGTGAATGGGAAATGCTGAATGAATGTGCATATATCATATATTAATGATATCATATATCAGCAGAGCCATTTGGTCTGGTTAGGGAGCTCAATCAATGTGAAATTCCAAGTCGAAAGTTTTGCTGTCAGTCTATGGCATGTATCATGTGTTTCACAATAGTTCAGCAGCAGAAGGGAATATTTCTGTAGACTGCAGATATATTTCGCAGGTTCACCAATGGGGTGAAGGAGAACAGTCATCAGGGTAACGATAAAACATAGTTGGCTAGCTATACAAAAAGAATATGAGTTCAATGAGAACTGTACTTTTTTCAATGGTGGCCTGTACTTTCCCCACACCTGGACCATAGTAAGATGGAGTTTGGGTGGAGGAAGGATGACAGGAACAATGAGAGCTAAGCTGTGCCGATATATTTTTGCTTCACTGATTAAGTTCAGCAGGCATCTCCCAAACCCATTTGCAATTAAATTTTTATGCCAGCCAGTGTTTCCATGATTTGTTTTACTAATCCAATAGAAAGGCAACAAAGGCATATATACATATACATATATATATATATATATATATATATATATATATATATATATATATATATATATATATATATATATATATATATATATATATACATACAGTACACATACATTACTGAGACGTCTATTTGATCTATTTTTTAGTGTTTGCTCACCTGCAGTGGCACAAAAAGTGAGTATGCGCTATATGCAGCGCATAGACAGCACCATGGGGGGTGCTAAAGTAATGATAATTTTTTTTATTAATTTTTAAATTTTAATTTTTAAAATGTCTGTAAAACTGCTTTTTCTAAGGCCCCGTCCACGCGAAGACGCGTTTCGCTGGATCCGTATACATTTTTTATCGTATTGGCGTTTCGTCCACACGGATCCAGCGTTTTGGGAGAGTGAAACCGCTATTTTTTGAAACCGGGTCCCAAGGTGGATAAATCTGAAAACGACACCCTTGTGTTTTCGTGTGTACGGCCAATCCGTATATTTTGTGAAACGATGCTGTCATCACCCCACGTGTCGACTTGTCAGACAACAACAACTGCCGAACTGCGAATAATAATATAATATATGCGGCAGAAACTTCTGAGCCTCTTCTATTCCTTTATTTATTATTTACTTGAATGTTTTTTTTTAGGCCTATACTTTATTTCGTATGCTGCTTGTCTGTTGTCTGGTAAAGACATTTCGTATTTTATAGGCATGGGGATTTAAAGCAAAAATATATACGATCAAATTATTTGATTATTTTGGCTATTCAAAAAACGCACCAATGTTCCACTCCGACATTACATTTCTCTGTAGGTTAGGCGTAGGCTACGTGTTATATCCATTAAAGAATGTATTCAGTTTAATATTTATGTTTAAATATGTTATTCTTATTGATCTATGTTGCAAGCATAAGCTTATGAAAAGTGAACCACGTGCATATGCGCAATAGGCTATACCGGGAGACCTAATTTTGACCACATTAACTTTTGTTTTGTATAAAGCCCTTCTTTGGGCTTCAGTATGTCTGAAATCATAGAATTCGAAAAACAGTAGGCGAGAAGTACCCGGATGGCCTACTACTTCCGGCGAGATTCTGAAGTCCGCATACGATGGACACTTTACTATCCCATGATGCCACGGGAGAGGAGTTGTCGTTATATTTGAAAATGGCGGAAGGCGGAGACGCGGGAGTTTTCAAGTGTAAGTACTATATAAAACACTTTTTATTTATTTGTGGTTAAATTGTGTTTGTTTAACATCATATAAGTAAACGAATGACTTGTTAAACGTTTAAATAATATAAATCGCGGGTACAATTTTCTGATTTGGCTGCAAAATGACACTTTTATCATTATTACCGAACTGAATGAGCTAATGCCTGTCAGCTAAAGTTAGATAACTCATGTTTCTTTGAACAAAGACGTTTGTTGTTTCGCAGTTGAATGAGATGGCTCGCGCTGTTATGACAGGGTATGTCACGTGACAATTACAACATGGCGCATGTAGTACGTCCGAACTCATTCATACTACACGTATTCATACTATATAGAACGTACTTTTTTAACGGTTCGAGAAGTACGTTCTTTTTTAAATGTAGTACCTACTCACATAGTACGCGATTTCGGACGCAGCCAAACAGATAGGCTACTCTCTCTTATAGCCTAATCCATTTGAAGTGCATTAGCCTACGTTACTCCATAGGCGCGTTCACAATACTGCGAAGTGGCGAGTCAGCAGCATCATCAACTTCCTCTTTTCAGTCAAGAATGACACAGAAAACATTAGTTTATTAATAACCAATTAATGACACATTCATTTTGCCGTTCTTTGTGGCAAGCTTTCTGAGTCTGCTAACTAATCGAATATCTTGACTCCTATTTTGTACCAGGCAATTTATGGTTGTTCAATAAAGTTCTTGGTGAAAAAGAAAATAAGCAACTGTGCGTAATATTTCATAGCCTTTTATTTTACTGCCTACAGTGCGCAAGGTTTTATGCGCATGCTTTAAGTGTTCTTCTCGCATTTTTAGTGGAAATCTATGGCAGAATTACAGCGCCGCATACTGGTCTGGGATGTTTACTACATCGTTTTCAGTCGGTTTCAGTGGTTTCGTGTGGACGCAGATATTTTATGAGACGCCGCCGTGTTTACAGACTTTTTTTTTTAGAACGAGGAAAAAAATATCGGATAGGGGAAGCTCTGGCTTCGTGTGGACGAGGCCTAACACTGTGTCTACACTGAACACGAGAGACACAATGTGACAAGACAAATTGCAATAGAGCCATTATAATCAGTGTTGTTGTCTTCTACACTGGATGCGGTGCAACACAAAAAATCCCAGTAAACTAATGCCTCGTTCTACTTGATACTTCAAATAGGAAGGACAATGGATTTGCAACTGTCGCTTTATGGCATGCAGTGTAGTCAGCTTCAGTGTAGACATATTGTAAGATGTTTTTTTGATGGATGTGCATAACACGTTTCCAGATTAAGCATTTTGGGGTTATGGATGGTCTTATCATTGGCAGATCTGTGGGTACAATTGGAGACAGTGTAACAGCTAACTTGGATCCCATGTGATTTGATAACCAATCACATTACAGCCTTGATGTCATTAAATTTCATTTAGAGTTGTGTGACAGTAAATCACTGTTTGCGGATATCATAGAAATGAATGAGAAGGGCATACACTGAATCATACCTATCGCGCAATTGTCTGTGACTTCTCTTATAAAATAGCATTTTTTTTGTTTTAAACTGAAAAAAAAATGTTCAATCCAATGCCAATGATTAAGAGCAAACATGTTGAAGATTAGCCGATGAGCTGTCGATTCATTAAATGATAAGTTATTCCTCACAAAAGAGAATTATTAAGCGTAGCGAAGCATCTCCTCTACTGACATCCATTCAAAAACAGCCTCTTGTCTCCTTCCCTGCGTACCGCCACTTTAGTCGGTCGTTGGCTTGCCTTCAAGTAGCTTTGACAATAGTCACCATGGTAAGTACACACCAACATATAAACTGTAATTGAAACATGGAAACTGCTCCTGGTGAATAACATTAACATCATACCTACATACAAATCCTTCTCAAGCTAAGACACGGTACCAGTTTTTAATTTATTGGTATTTTTTAATTAATTTTTTAATTCATTTCATGACCTACTAATACAACGAAGCAAGTGTGGCGTCTGACAGGACAGGAACGGTTAAATTTTGTAATAAGTTACGAAAATAACAATGACAATGACATATAGCCTGACAACATCTGACCATAGATACTGAATCAGAACAAGCTTTTCTCAGGCACTCTTTTTACATTTATCTTTGTTGCAGTTGTTGTTAGAAACACTCCACTACCCACCCAAAACACTCTTGCAGACCACCAATTGACAAACACTGGTCCAACACATTTAATTGACTATAGAATATGTCTCAGCTACGTATGTAACCCTCGTTCCCTGAGGAAACAGAGAACTTACGTCATGATGACAGCAAATAGGGATTTACTTAGAAAGCCTATCAACTTTGAGTATTACAAAACGAGCCAATAGCAAAGAAATGCCATGGGTCTGCTGAATTTGCATGGTGCAACTCCGCCCCACCTCATGGGTATCAAAGGAGGACGCTGGCAACATGCAGATATGTTTTCGTTGAGGACCAAAGACTGAGCCGGAATATTTCAACCCCTAGTAGTGGCATGGTGGCTTGCCTAGAAAAAAAACACATGCTCAGAGAGGCTTGTGAAGTGAAGAGGGGGCACCATGCACACGGATGCACCTAGCCAACGAGCAGGCAATAGACACTGGTGTCAACGTCAGCTGTGCTGGAGGAACTCAGGGCTTTTGGGAAGCTCACCTGAGGAGAATATCGCACGGATCCAGTCCATGGGGTGTAATGGCGAGCAAGTCCAGAACTAGCTGGTTGAAGCGAGTACATGAGAGGACACAGGCTCCACTCTGAGAATCAGGCGAATGTATTGGGTGTCACCCAGCCTGCAGCGCAACAGATATCTGTAAGCGAGGTGCCATGCACTAGAGCCTAAGAGGACGCCACACTCCGGGTGGAGTGGGCTGTCACACCAAGGGGCACGGTCGACCTTGCTGCTGGTATACCAAAGCAATGACGTCCAATATCCAGTTAGACAGCCTTTGCTTGGAGAGAGCCTTTCCCTTCAGCTTCCACAGACAAAGAGCTGGTCTGAGGAAACACTGTGTTTGGTCTATATAGGCGCAGATGACGCATACTGGACAGAGCAGTGCTGAGGCTGGGTCTGCCCCCACCAGGGGCAGCGCTTGCAGGTTCACCACCTGGTCCCGGAAGGGAGTGGTGGTAACCTTGGGCACATATCCAGGTCAGAGTCTCAGTATTACGTGGGAGTAAGCCGGCCCGAATTCCATGAATGCTTCGTCAAAGGAGAATGTGTGCAGGTCCCCTACCCTCTTGATGGAGGTCAGTGCAACCAGCAGAGCTGTCTTTATAGAAAGGAATTTAATCTCCACTGATTGCAGAGGCTCAAAGGGAGCACTCTGCAGGGCAGTTAAAACCACTGAGAGGTCCCAAGAGGGAACGAGAGGAGGGCGAGGAGGATTCAGTCTCCTCGCTCCTCTAAGGAAACTGACCATCAGGTCAGGTTCCTTACGGACTTACCTTCCACTGTATCATGATGTATACTTTGAGGGTGGACTGCCTTCACTCCAACCCATCTTGGAGGAAGAAAAGCACGACACCGATCGAACATCTCGGAGGGACTTCTCGGTGAGGGTCTTCTCTTCTCCACTTCAATGTGTAGGCATGCCTCGTGGATAACGCTCTAGTGGAAGTGATGGTAGCCACCACTGCTAATGGCAGGGTACTCAAACCTGCCCGATCTTCGGAACTTCCACGTGTGGCTCCTGGACGGGTTTGAATACCCTACCACCAGTGTGTCATAGGGTGCCCCGTCCCTGAGAAAGGAGGTACTTCCACAGAGGAATTGGCCAGGGAGGTGCTATTGCGAGGAGTAAGAGTTTGGAGAACCAGGTGCAGGTGGGCCAGTGTAGCGTGACCAGAACGACCTGCTCCTAGTCCTTCCTGACCTTTTGCAGCATCTGCGCTAGTAGGCTCACTGGGGAAAGCGCAGTACTTGCTGCCCCGTGGCCAACTGTGCGCCAGTACATCCATGCCGAGCATGCCCTTGGTCAGGGAATAATACAGGGCGCAATGGGTAGAGTCGTGAGAGGCAAACAGATTTATCTGTGTGTCCCCGAACTGGTCCCAAATCAGCTGAACCTAATGACGATGAAGCATCACGGGCGAGGCATCTTTAAAATGACATGCTGCGTGCAAGCTCTTTTGTGAGAGGAAACTCAGTGTTGAAGCGCCCAGGGAGAAACACACTCACTGGGAGATCGCCATCACACCAACACCGGAGAATCTTGCTCGTCTGTAAAAGCTGACAGTTCAGAGATGGCATGTGGAGGGAAGAATAAACTTGGCTCAGAAGTGAAAACATACGTGTATCTGCATGTTGCCGGCGTCCTCCTTTTATACCCACGAGGTGGGGTGGAGTTGTGCCATGCAGATTCCACAGACCCATGGCATTTCTTCGCCATTGGCTCGTTTTTGTAATAATCGAAGTTGATAGGCTTTCTAAGTGAAACCCTATTCGTTGTCATCCGACGTAACTCAGAGTGACAAGGAAAAGGAACTATTTATGCTGATGGCATCCAAAGCATGGGTCCCATCCACCATTTAACTTACATACTGTGCAGGTGTGCTGGTAAAATTGTATGAATGATTGTATGAATACATCAGCAGATTCTGGTGCAGTTTATCAATCATGAAATTACTCACACGTCTCATTTTATCAACTGGTGTTTCCAGTATTTTTCACATTTCGGGGATGAAATGCAGAAGGAAATTATGGCAGAATAAATGACACAGCTGGCATATAACCGTAAACTGAGAGACCATAGAAAGTCGTATTGCAGCATTTTATTCTGATTGAAAAGCCAAAGACAAAAAAAAATCCCTTACCCTAACTCGAATCAATAAGCGTAAGATTCTCGTCAACAGCATTATTAAACAATTAAGCATGTCACATCACAATTAGTATTTATAACACAACAAAAAAATAAGACTACTTATTCATTCAATTAGCAAACTATAGCTAGTAATAACAAGGACCAAAGACATTTTCTAAAAGGTAAAATGTAATTTATTAGAGGATAATAAAGGAATAATTCTAACAATATTTATTAATTTTAATGTCATTCCAGTCGAGAGTCCTACTAAAAATTCTTCTATTTTGCACTTTTCTCATGTTTTTTTATTTTTTATTTTTTTTTTATGTATGTTCCCTCTGGCTTGAATGACAGCAGCAGAGAATCTGATGATCATGATCTCCTGCAGATTTGAGAATGCTCTGTCTTTTACTTCAGTGGAAACAAGAAAATCAGATTGTCTGTACAGAGACATATTCTTAATGTTGCTTAATCCCTGACCTGTACTTCATTTTAAAGGACTATTCAAAAGTTTGAGGTCATTTTT
Organism: Hybognathus amarus; assembly: GCA_030378365.1. NCBI lineage: Eukaryota > Metazoa > Chordata > Actinopteri > Cypriniformes > Leuciscidae > Hybognathus > Hybognathus amarus. Next base: position 189,429 of record JAQIUQ010007727.1, on the reverse strand, counting down.
TATGTCTCTAAATCTCTCATGTTCACCAAGGCTGCATCTGTTTGATCAAAATCTGTTTATTCATTCAATTAGCAAACTATAGCTAGCTAGTAAATGGTACAAAAAAGTATTTTTGACATTGTTAGCAACAATTACAAAGATGTTGCTAATACTACTTCTAGAAAGGTTGTGTAAGGACACTGTAAACTCAAGCACAGTAATGTTAATCTATATTATTATTATTAATAATAGCAAAGCAAAATACGGTAACAAAACTCTGTGAAAAGGGTCCAACGGCAACAAGAAGTTCACATTGTAGATAGAGTTTGACATATAATCCTCAATAATAGGTACTTATTTTATTTAAAACGTTTGTTTCCATGTATTGTACATTCAGAGACATTTACACTTTTCAGAGATTCACATATCTCAAGATACAAGTTAGATTTAAACTTCACAGCGTCACGGCAGGCTCTGTGAATGGCTGCCGTACTCCATTGGAGTGTAAGATGAACTAATTTAGATAATAAGCACCTTTCTAGCTGAACAAGAGAGTGAGATAGATGGAGGGAGAGAGAACGAGTGCATGGAGGTTAATGACAGTCTATTCACCACCTCCTCTCTCTTTCCTAAGTGCCAATCTCAGTCTTATTGTTCTCAATCTCTCTTAACGTATAGACTAATGTGAAACATTGTGCTCTATTCAGCATCAGACAAATGCAGCCAGTTCATTTCCAAACTCTTCGTTTAGCCTCAATTGATTCATATCTTGGAGTCTGAGAGTTTGTGCCGCACCCCTAGGAGATACTGAATTGGTTGCAAAGAGGAAGATGGTTTTCCCTGGATTGTTTGGATTTTTTTTCTCCATGTCCTCTGACTTTTTACCTTCGAAAGACCTTCAGAGTTTTGTTCCCTTTCATTCTCAGAGTGTCACTGAGGCCTTAATTGCCCAACTACATAATTGAAGATGGCGTGATGGGTATTGGCCAAGTGTTTAAAGCAGGAGTTTGGTAATGTAAATATCAGAGATGTGATCATAGCTGGAGTATATCCTGCCAGACTGACTGGAGTCCCCCATTACCACAGTGCACTTAAGGGGCTTTCCATGCAGTTAGTGCACGACTAGTCACTTTGCCTGGAATAAAGGGATCTAGGTAGGACAATTAAAAAAAATACAGAAGTGTTTTATATAAAAGTTAGATGAAATGCTTCAATTAATAATAACAAGGACCAAAGACATTTTCTAAAAGGTCAAATGTAATTTATTAGAGGATAATAAAGGAATAATTCTAACAATATTTATTAATTTTAATGTCATTCCAGTTGAGAGTCCTACTAAAAATCCTTCTATTTTGCACTTTTCTCATGTTTTTTATTTATTCATTTTTTTTATGTATGTTCCCTCTGGCTTGAATGACAGCAGCACATAATCTGATGATCATGATCTCCTGCAGATTTGAGAATGCTCTGTCTTTTACTTCAGTGGAAACAAGAAAATCATATTGTCTGTACAGAGACATATTCTTAATGTTGCTTAATCCCTGACCTGTACTTCATTTTACAGGACTATTCAAAAGTTTGAGGTCATTTTTTATGTCTCTAAATCTCTCATGTTCACCAAGGCTGCATCTGTTTGATCAAAAATACAGTAAAAGGTAATAATGTGAAATATTATTACAAATTAAAAATAATAATTTTCTGTTTCAGTATATTTTAAAATGTAATTTATTCCTGTAATGTAAAGCTTAATTTTTTTTTAGCATCATTATTTTTTTTTAGCGAAACTAAGGAAAAAACAACCAAACTAACACTGATGAACCGGGACAAAGAACTAGAGCTTAAAAACTCAGGGCTTAAATCAGGCCCGGCTGCAGGATGAAATGACTGAGGGGGCATGTGAAATTGTTAAGGGGGCTTAACTTTATACCATCAATGAACAATCACACACCTCGCTTTGGAACAACCGATTTTTAAATGCAGCGCTCCATAAAACACTCCATATGCAACTGCACAGGTAACTGTTAAATAAAAAGATAAGCCAGCATAATTTATTGTTCATATATGAACTCTTTTTCACGCTTAAGTTAAAAATATTCTGACTGACTCCCCAGAGTGAGTTTTTATTTTAGAAAGTTCCCCCTTAAGGTTTCCATGTCAACGCGCCATATTTGTCACTTGACACACCGCAGCCACAATAATTAATGATGTGTATCGATTTGATTTTGTTTTTCCTTTTATATTCAAAATATTCACAAACTTACTTACCATGTCACCAACTATCTGATATTCCGATTGTCAAAAATGTGTGTTTGGTCATTTAAAACCTTATAAATAATCTTGATCTTGATCTATAACGTGAGAAGGGCGCCACCATGTTTATTTGCACCACGGTTCAGAGAGTCCTGTCAGTCATCATCAGTTTCTCCCAAAATATACGTAAGAAAGTGGCCGGTGAACTGTGAGAAGAATGGAGTAAACTTTATAGACACTTCCACTATGTTTGTCTGATATGAATAACACACGTTGGCAAATTATATTTGAATAGATTGATATTGCTGCTTCCACAGACATCTGTGTGTATTTTACAAACTCTAAATGTATTGTTTTACTAGTGCTTATGTATTTCAATATCTGAAACCTAAAATAAACATTATGAGGTTGAAAACACTGCATAGTTTTGATATGACAGTGCTGAGCTCGTTCGTCTCTAGCTCAGTGCCAACCAATGCACGCATCTGGTAGTGATGTCATGTCACTGAACATTACATCCCATTTGGGACCATACCATTCAAAAGATTAAAAATGTATTTGTAACCATGAATACAAAAATGAAACTGAGGGGGCACAAATCAGATCAGAGGGGGCAATGCCCCCTTTTGCCCCTCGTGGCGCCGCCCCTGGCTTAATCATAACCAAAACAGGTTATGATTACCGTAACTTAGGAACATGTGCAGGAACTCAATGCCATAGAAAACAACTAGCAAAGGGAACGCAGGCAAAATGAGGAACAGAACACAGAGCAAATTAAACCAAAACAGAACTACATGTGACATTATGCCTAATGCCGTAAAAAGGTCCAATTGGGGAGGGAGGACAGAAAGGGCAGTGGAACGGGAACCAGGGACTAAGACTGAGGAGGAGACCAGGTTTCCAATGATGGTGGGAGGAGCAAGGGCATGTGAAAAGAAGAGCAGGATTATCCAGATGGTGACCTAGAATCCAGCCAGGATGATGCCCCATGACAGAGTCGAGGAATGGAGGAGCCATGGTGGAGTTTTCCTCAATAATGCCATGGGAACACGTATGGAGATGGAACCGGTGGAGAGGACCCCAGAGCACATAATAACACATAATTGCGAATTTACATCTCGAAATTCTAACATCTTTTCTTTATCAGGCTAATTCTAAGGGGAAAAAAAGACTAACTTTTCCCCCGCAGAATAGTTTATACCTCACAATTCTGACTTTATAACACGCAATTTCAACTTTATAGAATGCATTTCTAACTTTATTACACGCAATTGCTAATTTATATCTCGCAATTCTGACTTTATATTAATCAATTCTGACTTTATATCTCGCAATTCTGACTTTATAACACGCAATTGCGAATTTATATCTGCGCAATTCTGACTTTATATCAATCAATTCTGACTTTATATCTCGCAATTCTGACTTTATATCTCGCAATTCTGACTTTATAACACGCAATTGCTAATTTATATCTCGCAATTATGACTTTATATCAATCAATTCTGACTTTATATTTCGCAATTCTGACTTTATATATCGCAAATCTGACTTTAACATGCAATTGCGAATTTATATCAATCAATTATGACTTTAGATCTCGCAATTCTGACTTTATACCTCGCAATTCTGACTTTAACACGCAATTGCTAATTTATATCAATCAATTCTGACTTTATATCTCGCAATTCTGACTCTTATAACACTGCAATTGTGACTTTATATCATGCAATTCTGACTTTATATCTAGCAATTCTGACTTTATATATCGCAATTCTGACTTTATAGCACGCAGTTGCGACTTAATATCACACAATTCTGACTTTATATCTCACATTTCTGACTATATCTCGCAGTTCTAACATTATAACATGCAATTGTGAATTTATATCAATCAATTCTGAGTTTATATCTCGCAATTCTGACATTATATCTTGCAATTCTGACTTTATAACACGCAATCTGACTTTATAACACGCAATTGCGACTTTATATCTCGCAATTCTGACTTTATAACACACAACTGCGACTTTATTTCACACAATTCTGAGTTTATAACACGCAATTGCGAATTTACATCAATCAAATATGACTTTATATCTCGCAATTCTGACTTCATATCTTGCAATTCTGACTTTATAACACGCAATTGCGACTTTATATCACGCAATTCTGACTTTATACTCGCAATTCTGACTATATCTCAATTCTGACTTTATATTGCTTCTGACTATATCTCGCAATTCTGACTTTATAGCACGCATATTGCGACTTTATATCTTGCAGTTCTGACTTTATATCTTCGCAATTCTGACTTTATACACGCAATTGTGAATTTTTATCAATCAATTCTGACTTTATATCTCGCAATTCTGACTTTATAACATGCAATTGCGACATTATATCACGCAATTCTGACTTTATATCTCGCAATTCTGACTTTATATCATGCAATTGCTACTTTATATCATGCAATTCTGACTTTATATCTCGCAATTCTGAGAAATAAAATCAGAATTGCGAGATGTAAACTCGCAAATGTGAGGAAAAAAATCTGAATTGTGAGATAAAGTCACAATTACCTTTTTTAGTTTTCATTAAGTGGCGAAAACAAGCTTCCATACCTTTCAGACCTACTTTTAGTAAGAAAAAAAAATTACAACTCCTAAACTGAGTGAGTCTTTGATGCTATGGATGACGTCAATTCATGCACAAGCTTCCTCGCAATGATCACGGTGATTGGTTGTTAGATGACAGGGCCATCATGCGGAACATAACAACAAATCATGGAATTACAACATCTAAATATGTCTGTGTCCTACACAAATAATAATATTAATGTAATCAAAATGCATAATGGCATGTTTGTGCAGGCCGCAGTGAAGTGTAATTCTAAAAAGGCAGAGGAAGAGAGAGAGAAAAGTCATGAATTCGATTAAATTAAATCAAGGTAGCCTAATACCCTAATGAAAACTGCAGTGTATCCTTGCTTGCTCCAGCTGTTGGTGATGCTTTCCCATAAGATTGGATCTATAGTGCTCAACATGCCGCTAACATCAGGATGCATTAACCATTCTATCAGCCATAATCGTGTTGGGGGTAGTGTATTAAAAAGTGTTTTCTTGGTTTCTACAGAAGTAAACTACAACCAAGTATAACAAGGTTATGACATCATTGACAGGTTCAGTTTTTGCAAACCTACATATTTGTGCCTAAATATATCTAAGTATCAGATTCACGCTTGTTGCATTAAGCCATCCAGCTGTATTAATGGCATGTGTTGCTTAAAACTGGCAGTTTCCACCAGTATTTACTCAGTATTGTGACGTATTTCCAATGATAAGGATAATTGAAAAGGAAATCTCCATCTCTCATCTCTAGCTTACAGTCGTCACTCAAACTGGAACTGGACTAGGGACATACAACCACAAGCAAGCAGCTGATTCATTTTATATTTCAATTTTCACTTCTTCATTTCAGATGGCATGTCATTCATGCCAATATGCATGCTTATATTTACAGGTATTGACCTCATGCTTGTTGCTATGGCTGATGCGGGTATTGGCAACATACTCGTTTAGGTCATCCAGGTAAGGGCAGCATACTTGTTGCTTAAGGCTTTCTGGCTTTATTGGTAACATGCGTGTTGCCGTGGCTCACTCAGGTAACTGCAAAGCATCCAGAATTGCACTGTCAGTTGGGTTTGGGGGATATTGGCATATGGTTTTGACTTGGGTTGGTTTGGTTTTTACTGCTGCCATCCCTGCACTTATCCATGCTAGGCTTCATGGATGCGCAGGGAGTTCTTGTCCAGAACGGAGCCATACCGCCAATCCAAACTGTATGCTAATTGTCAATAGTATTTGATGATAGTGGTCCTGACAGAAATATGGTTTTCGAAGAATGCGCAAAGAAAGCTGGATGTCAGGCGGTCCTGTGAGAATTACGATAATTTATCGTTCATGTCTTATTGCATTTAAATTGACAAATACACACAAGGTTATGTCTAAAACATTAAAGTTCACTCATTTATGTATGTGAATGTAAACAGCAGTGTAATATACAGTACTTACTACTACTGTATATTATGTTAATGTGAATAAAACAACAAAAGAAAACAGAAAATCACTCACTGCTCTTGATTGAATAACTTTAGTAACTTGAATACATTATTTTACTTGAATGCTGGCAAGGAGATAAACATGACGGACTGTGTGCCGCTCACTCAGGGGAGGAGTTAAGCTAATAGGGCAGATTACGTGTCAGCCGTGGGCGGGGTTTGTGCAATGTGACATCACCGTTTCAGATTCATGGGGAAAATAACAAAGCGAGTGGATGGATTTTGAACACATTAAAATGGTTGTGGGCACACATGCACTGCAGAAACATAAATATGTTCAAAAACAATATAAAAGTCAATTTTGCTTAATAGGTTCCCTTTAAATCATCTCTACTTTTGTGAAACTACAATATATTTCAGTCTCTTCTTCTTATTCAGAGTAAAGAATCATGTCTGCCTGATTGTACAAGTAAACACTTCCACTAGAGATGAGAAACAGTTTACGAACAGTTAGCATGGATTGATTCTTCTGAGTGAGAGAGAGAGGGAGGGAGGTGGGGGCATTAATTAGGACACAAGGCAAGCGAGAGTAGGCCTATGCTCACAGGATTACCAACACACAACTAAACATATGACAGGTTAAAAAAACGTCAGGACACACAAACAGCTGAGTATGCAGCGCCCTCTATTGACCACCAGGAGCAGGTCATCATTATTCCAACCTTATTTCAGTCTGCCTGCATTAAAGATCACCGGCATAAAAAGGCTACTGACCTAAAGGCCTGAGTGTGGCATAAGCAAATGTAGTAGAAACGTGTAAACTATCAGAATGTGATTAATTCAGACGATGATATTTTTCATTATTTTTTGCTAAGATACAAATTTGTGCTAAATGCAAAAGCTAAACATGTAATTTTGCAATAATTAGAAAAGCAAAGTAAATAAGCCAGTTTCTGAAAAGGATTAAATGCTTTTTTCACAACAAAACTTAAAAAAAAAATAATAATAAAAAAAAGTCAGTGTCACGTTCATAATTTATTGGGCCAACGCACAGTTTACGGTTATATCGCTATTGAAATTGTATAACTAAGATTAAAACTTTTGTACAATTAAAAAAAACCTTTGCTTTGCTTGATGTCCAATGTAAAAAAAATAATAATAATAAAAAAAAATAAAAATAAAACAGTGGGTCCTGAAGCGAACCCAATAGCTGTAAGATCTGCGCCGGATGATGATGGGATGTCAGGAATTGATGAGAGAGAGAGAGAGAGAGAGAGAGAGAGAGAGAGAGAGCTACCACACTTCCTGGCCAGATTGCTTGCTCCCCTCACACCTTTGTTTGTGCTGATGGGAGGACTGAGGCCGACGGGTGTGAAAGTCACACACACTCGCACACACACACACACACACTCCCCGAGAAGCCGTACTGTTTTGTTTGTTTCTACTTATCAGTGGAACAGATTGAGCATCGAGGCGTCGTCTCACGTTTGACGTTCGTTTTGAGAAAATCACACCCCCGAGAGCCACGGACCAGACCCGTTGACAGTGCAACTTTGATTTGTGTGTATACGCGCATGTTTGTCACAAGCCCTCGTCTTGAGCTCACCCCCGGCTCCGTCTTATACACACACCCTTAACACCTCCGAGTTGGTCAACATATGTCAGAAAGCAAACGGAAATAGGAAGAGGGTTGAGGACACCAAGTGAGAATGATGATGTTGTCGTGTATTACACACTCAAATGCTGATTTTCATCGTACACAACATTCAGGGTGCAAATTACTGAGAGCTTCTGACATCGGCCCCTCCTTACAAGTCAAAACTAAAGTTTGGGCATTTTCAGATTCTAAGTAAATATTCTACACTGCATGTCGCAAAATGTTTATTCAATTCTCACTAAAACAAAAGAAAGTAAAAGAAAAAAATGGCACATTATTTTAAATGTTATAAATGTTATCAAGAGCTGCTTTACATTACACGAAACATCAATCACATATAAATCCTTTTCATGATTGTTATACAATTACACAAGTTCATCACGCACAACTATTTTCTTTTAAATAGTCACAAAGATTTAAGAAAGTTGTACAGTGTTGCCAAAAGGCAGCGATGGACCTCAACATATTACATAACTTCTTTTAGATAACTGAACCCCTGAAAACTGGAATTTATACACAGACATCTGTGTGGTCAGTTTTAGTGTTCTGTGAGATCATATTAAGAGGAAATTTAGTTATGACTTCATTTTGTCTGCACTTTTGTGTGTGTGTGTGTGTGTGAGAGATAGAGAGTGTGCACTGTAAAAATAAATATACATTATACAATCAATAGAATTGTGGCAACAGATTACAAGCAGTATTATTAATTAAATGTAACAAATTAAAATTGAGTAATATTTAATCAAATTATTCCTTAAAGGTTAACCATTTAAAATGAGTAAAGTTAACACCAAAATATTTTACAAAAAATCTCACTAACAGACAGACGTCAAAGATTAATTAAGAACTCTTTATTTTATAATGCCAACATTGAAGACACCTGATGTTAACAAGCAGAATCACTGAAGGAGAATACCGTCATTTTCAAACAAACCTAAAACAAACACCGATCACCATAATGGTGACTTCAATTTATGTTTGATTAATTATTACTCAATTCTAATTTATAAAATGTAATTAATAATTTTGCTTGTAATCTGTTGCCACATTTTTTTTATTAGATAAAGCGTATTCATTTTTACAGTGTGTGTGTGTGTGTGTGTGTGTGTGTGTGTGTGTGTGTGTGTGTGTGTGTGTGTGTGTGTGTGTGTGTGTGTGTGTGTGTGTGTGTGTGTGTGTGTGTGTGTGTGTGTGTGTGTGTGTGTGTGTGTGTGTGTGTGTGTGTGTGTGTGTGTGTGTGTGTGTGTGTGTGTGTGTGTGTGTGTGTGTGCGTGCGTGCGTGTATGTGTTAAAAGGTCAAAAATGTAATTAAATCGGATCCAGAGATGTCTTTAATTTAAAACATTATTTATAAAACATCTATTTATTTGATAGATTGTTTATAGTTTGTTGTTGCTTTCTGTTATAATTAACTTATATTTAACTTGACTTACATATTTACAATATTTGACTTTATTGAAAGGATAGCCCCTAAAGGCCAAAATAGGTTTAAATAAATAAAAATGTATAACTATTATGAAAATCAAAAGGATAGGAATAGACAATGACATGTACCAAACTTCATCCAACAAAATTTCGTATTCAATTATAAGCATATGGTTATGAAACCATTTTTGAACCAAGTTAAGATGAAATTGTAAAAGTGTTGTAACAAATTAGATTTAGTGTTAAATAAAAATAACAGGATATTGGTATAAAGATGCACAGAACAATTTGAGCATCTTTGAGGTAAATCATTAGTGAAGAAAGATGTAATGGTCCCAGAGTCGAACCTTGAGGAACACCTTTCCAATCAGACTGAAAACACTGGAAAACAACACACTGACGACAGTTACGAAGATAAGCATTAAACTAAAGAAGAGCATTTCTAGTTTATCAAGAAGAAGATAATGATTGGCCATGGCAAAACCTTAGAAAGATCAATAACAACGGCACCAGAAGAACAGTTGCAGTAGAAACATCAGATCTAAAATGGAGATACTAGAATAATTAATGGATACAGTGATAATTGAAAATAAGTTTCTCAAAAATGTTTGCAGAAATTGGATGATAACAATTCACATCATACGAGCCTCCGCCTTTGAACAAAGGAGTAACTCTTGCACATTTCCACATAAAGGGGACAGAACAAGTAGACAATGACTAAATTAATCTGCAAGAGGGGACATCCATTCATGAGCAGCCGATTTAACAAATGCAGTGCCAAACCATCAGGACCAGCACTGCTGCTTTTTAGATCATAGCATCGACATCGACGGGCATCATTCGCTTACAGGGAAATTAACCATTTGAGACAGTGGGATTTAAAGAACCAGTAAACCTGATCTGAGGACACATGCTGAGTAAAAGCTTGAAAAATAAGTAATGGATCAGAAATACTTTCATTATTCAAATTTATATTTTTCATTAAGCTTGTATTGGGTTTATTTAAAAAAAAAAATCTGTTAAACTGATTCCAAAACTGTTTAGTGAAACAATGAATGAGAGTATCAATCTTTATAATAGTTGGCTTTTACATACTTGCATAAATTAAATTAAATTAAATATTTGTATAGTTTTCCCATCAATGGGATTCCTGCGTTTGGCCCAAGCTTTATCCCTTTGCTTGGAAAGTTCAATAAGATTAGAACTATAATCCAAGGTAAATTTTCATATGAGCATGTTTATTACATTTATAACCTCAGAATAAAAAAAATCTCAATACATTCTCAACAACAGGAATTGACTAAAACCACTTTATAATCTGCAATTATAAAGACTATCCCACTTTATAATTGCAATGCAATTGAACATTAAACACAATTACGCACAATAATGTCTTCCCCTTTCTCATTTTCTCAAAAACACATAAAATAACACTTAATTTAGACATTTATTTTCTCTCAATTCAGCCATATGCAAAGCATGCTGGGAACTAACAGGTACAGCCCAGTTTCAGTTAATGCAACACAAATCATTCATGTAACCCAACACATACTGATTAAGAAAACTTACATTTTACATATTTAAGTAGATTGAACACAATCAAATTAAGTTTGGACAAAACGCATAGCAACTGTGTTACTTAAGCTCATTTTAATTAAGCAATTTATTTTAGACAAACAGCAAAAATCTTTTAGGTCTTGAATAAAACCATCGGCCTCCATCTTATATATTTAGGAGGAGAATTTGGAGCTTCAATTATCCAGACTTAATATATATGACCAAATGATCACTTAAACAATCTGACAGTACACCAGATTTAATTATCCTTCCAGGACCAGTAACAAGTATCCAATCAACAAAGATGAAGAACGATAATCAACTCTGGTAGGGTCATTGATTAACTGAATAAGATTTACTCTATCGGATTAATCATTGACTGGGGAACGATCCAAACAATTACTATTAAAATCATCCAATGCAAATAATATAGTTGACAGAACACACATCGAAGAATCAGACAGAGTTACAGTAAAGTTCTGATATCTGTGTGTGTGAGAGAGAGTGTGTGTGTGTAGCTGCAGGAGGGTGTATTCCAGATTTGTGTCTCCACAGCACTACAGTGTTTTCCAGCTCAGCAGCCGAGAAAGTGCCAATTGCACAGTTTAAAAGCCCCCACTGGTGCGGACATGATAGATAGTTTAAAAATGAGGACATGTGTTTAAAAAAAGGAGAGACGAAAGAAAGGAAGCAAAGAAAAAATTACACAGCACAGCAGAGATGCCAAGAGAGTGTGATGAAATGTGTGTGTGTGTGTGTGTGTGTGTGTGTGTGTGTGTTGAAGCGGAACAAAAACACATGCTAAATTAATTAATTAATTAATAACGTTAACTGGATTTTTACACGTTGAAAATAGAGAATGTGTGCGTGCTTGAGCGTGAAGAAACGCTGCCTTTAGGCTCAACCGTCCTGGCTCGCCGCAAAAGTGTTCTTTAACACACTGCTGACGGTTGCCAGGATGTTTCTTGGTGGTTGCTTGGTGGATCCCTCTAATCTGAGGAATATCCTGACCCCCAGATGTGCCTCTGTCAGTCTGTGGGATTTCCTTTGCATGTTTATTGTTATCCAGGTAAAAATCGAGAATTCATACCAATGCCCTCAATCATTTCAACAAGCCATTTCATAATAATTTGATTAACAGAAAAAAGGACATGGTTTAACTGTGGATAATGTATATTATTTAAAAGTGGCAAATTATTTAAAACACTACATTTACACCACATTTGACCACCATAACGCGAGGATAAAATGGATTTAATATGAGGGACATAATTAAAGCAACACTAAGTAACTTTTCCTCTGTGGTCGCCCTACAGGTTGGAAGCGGAATTGTCTATCTGCCGCAGTCATAAATAATTTAGCCTATCGCATCCTACTGTCGCACGTGCAAACTCGCTGTTTATCTGGCTTTGGAATCAACAATGGCCACAGACAATTTGAGCAAGTCGAAGCAGTCGAATTTTGTAGTTCTTTTTGTGCTCTGGTTACTACCAACCGAAACCCCGAAGTTACATAGTGCAAGTAATGCCCGGTTCAGATTACACGATTTTTTTGTCTGTTACGATAGTCACTGTGTCAGAATATGCGATTTTGACTCCTAAAATCTTGATGTGTCGTGGATAAGACACATGTCAGACTACACGTTGCTTCCTGACCAGTCATCGCATTCGTCTTTAATGGTGCGCGTGATGTCATCGAGAAGGTGAAACTAGTGAGTGACTTCCGGAAACGAACGTAAACAAACGATGGATGAAGCTGTGTTGATGTGTTGGATTGGAAGTCTTGTGATCAGAAAAAAGAAGAAAAAGAAAGAAAACCCGACAATGGACACGTTCCTGGATTTCTCGAAGAGGACAGTATGGGCTGTCAATCCTCCAAAGAGAACTTGAAGTAAAATATTGTTTTCTTATATATTTTTACTTTTGGTTTTAACATTAGCACCATCGTCTCTTTTTCGTTTCGCCATTTTTGAAAGTTGTGTACGGAAAGGCTTCTGTGCTCCTATTGGTCAGCCTCATACATGTGACATAACATTTATTATTAGTTATCTAATGAACCTTATTGTAAAGTTTTGCAGTTTTTCTTGAATCAAGCAATAAGAGACATTTATTATATTTTTATTATATTTTTATTAGGAGAAGGGATTCCTGGTGGAACTAAATCTACACACACTCTCTCTCTCACACACTCACACTCACACACATGATTCCTGCTTTAGAGCAGGTACTGCACATGAGAGCGTCTGTACAGCAGGTTGTCCTGCATGTAATGCGTCAGTGAGCGCATGTAAAGTCGAGCTGATCACAGATGTAAGTATCACGGCCCCGGTACCTGCATGGCTGGCGATGAGAGCTGCTGTATTAATCTTCCCACCGTCTCTCCCAGGCAGGGCCGTTGTTGGTCCGATGCAGGGCCCCTGGGGGCCTGGGCCGAGTGATGCGTCTGCAGGCTGTCAGTGATGAATGGAGAGGTGCGGGAAATCTTTTTAATAACCTATGAGAAAAGAGTCCAGAGAGCACATATACATACCTGCAAATGGAGGACTCTCGCCAGAGAGTGTATTACAGTCCGCTTGACTGCATTTTCAGAGCCAAAAGAGTGGGAGGAATTATTAGAGAGAGAGAGAGAGAGAGAGAGAGAGAGAGAGAGAGAGAGAGAGAGAGAGAGAGAGAGAGAGAGAGAGAGAGTTGGAACGGTTTACATTCAACAGGTAAATCTGGTTCAAAACAAGCACAAAACGACAGCACAAAACAACGATTAAAAAAGCATTTTGTAAATGATATCTATTTTAATAATTTATTTAGCTTAAGATATCTAGTTTGCATACATTCTACTTTTTAGGGATGGTTTTGGATGTATCAATATATTTGGCTATTCTGAAATGTTCAGAGCTGGTCAATAACTATAGTCATTTCCAAAGTCTTGATTCTGGCTTCTGGTCACAGTGTTTTATTGCACAGAGATCCACTGAGACGTGTTTGTACTGCAATGTGACATGTTTTACTTCATGTAAAACTGATTAAGCAACAATATGTATGGAATGTCCATATTTTATGTCCCAGCTGAGTAAACACAAGTGTAGTTCATCTACATTCCACTATGAACATATTTCACTACCTTTTCGTCTTAATTTAGATGTAATATGTTGATTTTATAATGTGAAAGTTAACAGAGGTCTGTAATATTTAATGACTTTAAGTATGACTACAGTGTCAAAATGTTTCTTTGGGCCAATGGACAGGTATGTAATATTTAAATATTGTTCGCACAACATCTATTTAAGTGATTAAAAAAAGAGAGATTCCACTTAAGTACATCTTTATATGTAATTTTATAATTACTTCTATTGTCTGTGAAATATGGTTCAAGTGCACTGCTGATTGTACTGACAAGCATTTATGGCTAGCTAAAATAAACTTACATATCATTTCTATTGAAAGTTGTATGTCTATCCATCCCATCTGCAACCGCTTATCCAGGGTCGGGTCGAAGGGCAGCATCTCTAGCTGAGGACCCAAACTTCCCTTTCCCGAGCCACATTCACTAGCTCTGACTGGGGCGTCCCAATGCGTTCCCAGGCCAGTGTTGGGAAACAATCTCTCCACCTAGTCCTCGGTTTTCCCAGAGGCCTCCTCCCAGCTGGACATGCCTGGAAAACCTCCCTAGGGAGGCACCCACAGAACCACCTCAACTGGCTTCAATCAACGCAAAGAACAGCGGCCCTACTCTGAATTCCTCACGAATGGAAATCCTTACCCTATCTCTAAGGGAGAAGCCCTCCTGAGGAAACCCACTTCGGCCGTTTGTATCCACGATCTGGTTCTTTAGGAAAGAAAATTGATCAAAATTGTTTGACCCGAGATTCGAGAGTTTTGCCTTCCAGCTCAGCTATCTTTTCATCACAGCCGTGAGGCAAAGCGACTGCAGTCAGCGCCCCACGCTTCTCAGATTCTCTGGCCAATTTTCCACTCCATTGTCCCCTTACTCACGAACAAGACCCTGAGGTACTTGAACACCTTCACTTGGGGCAAGGACTCCTTCCCTACCCTGAGCAGGCACTCCATCGGTTTCCTGCTGAGAACCATAGCCTCAGATTTCAGAGTTGCTAATTCTCATCCCAGTTACGGAGTGATGAGGCCATCAGGACCACATCATCTACAAAAAGCAGCAATGAGATCCCCAGCCCACTGAACCACAACCCCTCCCAACCAGAGCCGGCGCCAGCCGAGCGCTGATGAGGGGGCGTCTGAAAACTGAGAGGGGGCTTTCACATTAACGCACGTCACCACTTTTTTCGGGGGCTCCCCACTACTTTTTGAAACATCTTCGCGGTACGGTACGGATGAACCCATAAAAAATGGATTAGGCCTAAACATCTTCAGTTAACTAGCAGAGCATTCATTTTGTTCGTTTGTCAAATTAGAGTCGTTATAGTGCTGAAATGTTTTTTTTTTTAAATCAATCAAAGTGCTCGTTTCGATCAGTGAAGCGGATAGTGTTGTCTTGTGGCTCGCGCTGTCTTCCCACGGACACGCGCTTCAATCAGATGCGGAGACTAACCCAGGTGAAAAAAAAGTTTACTAAAATACATTTTATTTAAGTGCACTTAGTACACTTCCATAATGCACTTAAAGTGCTCTATTTTCGCGCACTTATTTTGTACTTAATATATTAAAACAGCTTATCTTTAGTACTGCTTAATAATAAGACGACACGTTTTACATGTTAGAAACACATGATTGTGTAATTGTGTAAGTAGTTACATTTTGCTCTATTCTTCTCCCAGTTCATCGGCCACTTACTTTCATGTATTTTGTGATTAGTGGAGAAATTGACGTGTTGTAAATCCAAAATCCAACAGATCCAATTCTGAACATACAGCTCTAACTAACGCGATTGTTATAAATGTGTTTAAACAACAAAACACATCCACTTGCACATATTTGACAATCGGAATATCAGTGTTTTATGCTTTTGTGAATATTTTGAATAAAAAAGGAAAAATGACATAAAAGCAGTAGATCATTGTTTATTCAGCTGTGTTGTGATTGCGCTCTGTCAGGTGACAAGCAATGACAGCGTCACCATGGGAACATTAAAGTGAAAGGTTCTAAATAACAGTCGCCTTGAAAAACTCACGCTGGGGAGTCAGATGGAATTTTTTTAACTTACGTGTGGAAGGGTTGACTACAATATTATTAATTTAGCTTTATATTCACAAAAATAAGGAAATGTGAAAATGTAATTGGCAAAATGGGATTTTTAAATAACATATTTTATCAGTAAAATCCTGTATACATTCATTGTGATCTGAGGGGGCGTGAGAGTCCCCCGTGGCGCCGGCCCTGCTCCCAACCACAAATATGCCTCAATATTCTGTTCATGAATATCACAAACAGGATTGGTGACAAAGTGCAGCACTAGCGGAGACCAACCCCCACATGGAACGAGTCTGACTTACTGTTACGGCCAGCTTGTTTCGACCGTACCGTACAAGTAAACCAAAATGACTTGCAAGATTTTATTTGTCCTCAAAAATACAATTAACTTAATATAACAAAGTTGATGGATTCAAATCAAAAGGGGAAAATCATAATCCAGTTGGGAGTAGAAAGAAGGTTGGTATGGGCTGTAAAACAAAGGTTCAAATGACTTCGCCAGAGGCTGCCGATTCCTGGACGAAGTGAAGAGGAGTTGTTCAGTCCAAGGTTTTATTCTCTTCATTATTAAAGGTAATCAGGTAACAGGGGTGTGCGATCTTCCACGCTCTGTCAGAAGAACACTGTCACCAGCAGGGCGAGCAAGCGAACGCAGGGTCGGAACACTTACTGCCAAGATCCTGGACACAGCTCTCACTTTGGACGTACAGGGATTGGATAGCCCTGAGAGAAGGACCCCCTCACCCCATACTCCCGCAGCATCTCCCACAGTATCTCCCGGGGGACCTGGACATACGCCTTCTCCAGATCCACAAAGCACATTTAGACTGGATGGGCATACTCCCAGGCCCCTCCAGGATCCTTGCGAGAGTAAAGAGCTGGTCCATTGTTTCATGACCAGGGCAGAATCCACATTGTTCCTCTTCAATCTGAGGTTGGGCTATCAGCGGCACCCTCCTTTCCAGCACCTTGGAGTCGACTTTACCAGGTAGGCTGAGAAGTGTGAAACCCTGGTTATTGACACATACTCTCAGCTCCCCCTTTTTAAATAGGGAAACCACTAACTCGGTCTGCCACTTTTGGGAACTGTCCCCGACTCCAAAACAATGTTGAAGAGGCGTGTCATCCAAGTCATCCTCTCCACGCCCATTGCTTACAGCATTGCTGGATGGATCTCATCAATCCCCAGGGCTTTTCAACTGTGGAGTTGTTTAACAACCTCGGTGACTTTCCCCAGGGAAATTGACAGCAATCTCCCATCAGCCTCCAGCTGCCTCTACCATAAGTGTTGAAAGTGTTCCTTCCACCGCCCAATTACCTCCTCGATTGAGGCCATATCTCGGAAGGATGTCTTCTTCAGTTGGATGGCTTCCCTGACCACCAGTGTCCACCACGGTGTTCGAGGGTTACCGCCCCTGGAGGCACCTGGTACCTTGAGACCACAGCTCCCCAATGCAGCTTTAGCAATGGAAGCTTTGAACATTGCCCACTCAGGTTAATTTCCCACAACCTCCACAGGGATGTCAGAGAAGCTCTGCTGGAGATGGCAGTTGAAAATCTAATGGACAGGGGCCTCCTCAAGACGTCCCCAGTTCACTAGCACTACCCATTTGGGCTTACCAGGTCTGTCCAGAGTCTTCCCCCACCCCCTGATCAAACTCACCACCAGATAGTGATCGATTGACAGCTCCGCCCCTCTCTTCACCCAAGTGTCCAAAACACGCGGCCTCAGATCAGACAATGCAATCACAAAATCGATCATCGATGTTCAGCCTAGGGTGCCCTGGCACCACATACACTTATGAGCATCCTTATGTTCAACCATGGCGTTCATTATACACAATCCATCACTAGGACATAAGTTTAACAACACACACCTGATTGGGTTTAGATCAGGGAAGCCGTTCCTCCCAATCATGCCTCTTCAAGTGTCTCAATCATTGCCCATGTGCGTTGAAATCTTCATTGAAGTCCCCAACTGGAGCTCAATACAGGACTTCATTCAGGGTCTCTAAGAATGCAGAATACTTCAAACTGCTGTTCAGTGCATATGCACAGACAACAGTGAGAGTTTCCCACACAACCCGTAGACTTCAGGAGGCAACCCTCTCGTCCACCAGGGTAAACTCCAACATAGCGGCACTCAGCCTGGGGCTTGTGAGTCTGCCCACACCCGTCGACGCCTCACACCTTGAGCAATGAGGTGAAAGGTATTTGTATGTCGTGTATTCAAATATATTTTAATACGGTAACACTTTATATTACAACCCGCGAACAACTGCGTAAATAAACCGAAATTATGGTGTACGTTTCTGTAATTACAGTGTACCTCCGTGTAGGCATATGGGAACAATATGTTAAGTTTTGGGTTACCTTTAATGCATATTTTAATATATATTTCCAATTTGTATTGATGAAATGCAATTTAGTACATTTAAACTACAGTAGTCAACATTTGAAGTGGATCAAAACCTTCCATCAAAGTTATATGAATATACCCCTTCTTGTCTCTGGACAACTTTGATGAACTTTTCGAATGCCATTTCTAATGTTGACTACTGTATATTTGTTTAAATGTAAGATTGAATAACACAGTACAGCTAAAAACTCATTAAAACAACTTTTAAAAACACAATAAAATATTGTTAAAACAATGATTTAGAATGCCGTTTTAAAGTAAAACTTAGAATTTTACATTTCAATTGTTTTATAAAAAGTACAGTGTGTAAAGAAACAGTCAAAAAGTGTGCTCTCTTTAATTTCTTTAATATCACATCTTTTAGTTTTGTATGCACTACAAGTAGACATTCAATACATTAAAAGGGTGTCACTTTATATTGATGGTAGCTTTAACAAATTCTGTTAACTATAAGTAACGTTCAACGACATGTCAACTGACTTTCATTTGAGTGTTAGTAGACTGGTAGGGTTAGGGATAGAAAAAGTTGACATGTAGTTGCAAAATTACTTTTATTCAGTAGAATGTTTTTGGGGAGCATAAAAATAAAGAGTTAGCAGATATTAAGCACAGTCTATTTATACTCTAAAGAGAGTTAATTGACATTAAATTACTTATAGTCAACAGAATGTTCAAAAGTGGACCATCACAATCATGTGTTACCAAATTACAAGTTTTTTTCTTTTTCACAAGGATTATTATACACCACACCTCCATTTTTCCAATGTATAATTATTGCCTGTAATGTTGAAGCATGTTAAAAGGTTGACCTCCCAGCAATTCCACAAACAAACGTACGGTTTGGTGTAAAAGGGTTTAACATGCGTTAGACTGCTCTTCTCACATGCAGTCGCTCAGGGTGAGAGGCAACCTGTCAGAGTGTCATAATTACCCATGAGCACTCACAGAGGGGCTTGTTTGACAGCCGTGGCTTCTCTGACAACCTGCTGAGACACTTGTGAAAAAGACACGCACTTCAGCAACACACAGCCACTTTCACGGGAGATAAAAACACTTCACGGCGACAGTGTTCTGACATGAGCACTCACCCGCGCTTCCTTTATTACTGTCATCTTTCTTTCCCTCAGTCTCTGTGGGCATCTCGCCGTCTGCTGCGGTTCGAACCCGCATGCCCGTGCACACACACGCACACACACACACTCTCTCACACACACACACACTCATGCACACACACACACTGTGAAGCTGATGAAGGGAGTTTGGAAACACATTGGAGGCCTGTGAGAAGAATCTGATGAGCACTATTAGCGGGAAGGTGAGAGCTAAGCAAGACTTAGCTAAAGTCTGTCTTTCACTTTAGTGAAAAGACTTCATGTTTTAAAGAAAGAGCATTAGAAAGAGCATAATTATTACACAATGGCATCACTTACACATGTATAAGATATGTACACATATATATATACAGAATTAATCATACCCCTGGTAAATATGATTTTTTAAAAATGGCAGTAAAAAATAAATCCACATTGTTTATCCTTTTGATCTTTCATTCAAAAAACTGGCAAAATCCTAACCTTTCATTAAGTAAAATAATTGAAAGTGTGGGGGATCACATTACAAAATAAATGTTTTTCTCCAAAACACACTGGCCACAATTATTCATGCCCAGTACAATTTTTATGAATAAAATATCTATTAAGTATATTCCCATTAATATTTACCTTTTCAGCACACCAGGGTGACTATATGAAATTGAATATGAAATTACTGAATATTGTTTTTTTTTTTATCAAACAGTAAATTTATTAAACAGAAAAAAAGAAAAAAAAACACTCAAGATACAAAAGACTTTCAATAAAAAAACCATGAACATAAAAACTGGTAAAACCTGACGGGACATCGTATATTATGTATCATTGTCATCATAAAAATACATTCATAAATATATAACAAAAACAACAAACATTCTTATACTTTTTGATGAACCGTCTGATTTTATAGTAACAATAAAAGTGACAAACATGACTTCTGACAATGTAAGATCTAAAGTTTGTACTGAAAGAATTAAGACAATTCAAGAAGTTCATTCGTGTTAACTTGAATAAAATAATGAGTACAAATCATTTGGGGTCACCCATATAAAAAAATGATCATTCTATCAATTTACGGAGCAGTGTTTATGTGCTTTCTTTCACCCAAACTCCTCCCTTCTTTTCCATGAGAAAAACATGTTTTTTAAGAGGTTTTGTTTTTGCGAAGCTTAAAAAGCTAAACGTGTGTGTGTGTGTGATCATGTATGTGCATGTTTGGCAGGTAGAAGGCTGTGAGCGCAGGCTGTCGGAGAGAGCACTCCTGATTACACACTGCCATTCATCATAGTGTCATGCCGCTGACAGCTGCTAATAAATATACTACCACAGGACCCCCCTCCCTCCACCGAGCTCCTCACACCCCGCCTCTGACACCGCTGCTGAGGTCTGACATCACCCGCGCAAAACTGCAAACCTCATTTGCTAATTGCTGCTTTCGCCATCAATCTGGCTCCTGTCACATGGCTTGTCAATAGGAAAAATGAAATAAATATGTGCACGTCCCGTGATGGCAGGAAAACATGTTTGGTGTGTATTGGAAATATCCTGTCAAATACAAATCTGCGTTTATTTTGGTCTTTTCAATAGCTAACAGCATGCTACCTTCATTTCATTTATTGCTGCCACTTTTATCACTGTGATAATAAAAACAAGTACAGTTCACCCAAAGATGAAAACTCTGTCATCATTTTTGCTCCCTCATGTCATTCCAAACCTGTAATACTTTCTTTCTTCTGCAGAAAAATAAATATATATATATATATAATGAAAATCAATGGAGTCTAACAGCTCCAAGCTCCAAAAAGGACATATAACATAAGTCCTTAATATAACTTTGTATAGAGCAAAATATAAAAGGTTAATCACTGTTAAATCAAATCAAATAAATTCAACGCATATGTACAGAGCCCAAGGGGTGTAACGGTTCACAAAATACACTTGTGTCATGGTTCGGTTTGATTACGGTTTGGTATGTTTCAAATACAGCAAAAAGAACGAAATGCCAGAGAAATTTCCTTGATTTAATTTTTTTTATTATATTTTTATTAAAACTAACATCATAAACTATGATATTTTTTACATTTGAGCAATGATGGAACTATACTTGACTTTTCTTAGGAGCATATAAAACAAAACAGCTCCTTGGACAAAATGAAATGTAATATTGTAGTACTTATAAAGGTTTATTTTAGTTTAGATTAACATTTGAGGGCAGCAATTGTATTCATAATGTCAAAATACAACCGACGTGATGCTACTTGAAAGCATTATAGACGCTTTCAGCAGTGACAACATAAACAAACGGTTCTGCGCATGTGCATAAAACTGGCCCAAACTTAACTTCCGGCAAACTTGCGCAGACAATCCATAACAAGTAAATAACCATAGTAGCTGGTATTTCTTGCCAGTCAAAGAAAATAAATGTTACATGGCCAAACTGAAATGTGACACTACCAGACCCGTTGAACAAAAATAGGAGACAAGATGTTTTTCTACCGACGTGTCTGATTTACCGCAGTGTTAAAAAACTGTGGCGAGCGCGGCGACGAGGCTTTATTAGGTGAACATATCTCTCCTTATTAGCTTCTTACATGCTTGCTAACCTTTTTTTAAGGCGGGTCTCCACATGACAGCATGTTGGATGGATCTGTGCAGCGTTGTTATGATACATTCAATACACAGACTGCTCCGCTGTCAATGTGTTTGAGAGAGAGAAAGAGAGAGAGTAGAGAGAGAGAGAGAGGGAGGGAGCGTGCGAATATGCGCTGCACGCAACTGCAGTCAAATACAACTTTTCCCATCTTAAATTGTAAAAAACACGGATATCAATATGTGGCGTTCAGCGCTGATAATGTGGTGGGCTGCCACTAAATGCATGGGAAACACTGTACCGGATACTCGGATAAACCTAGCTATTTTAATACCGCCGTCTCCCTCTTTGTTAGGAAACCTTAACATTTTTTTTTCGTTTGCTCCCAAGGTCAGGTTGCATCCCACACCTCAACAACCTGTTCATCACCTTAACTTTCACTGCATTTGCAGTCAATGCCGTATTATCCAATAAACAGTATAAACTAACAGAACGGAAGTTAACTTTGGGCCAGCTCATCGCCATGGCAACGCGTCTGATGAAAGCGTCTATAGTCTACTATTCCTGCCAAACTTACAGTTAGTAGTGTTATACAGTAAATCCATGGTGATGTTGCTGATCTGTGGAGACTGGATAGTTCATTCATGGCACAATGTTTTTTCCTGGTTTCCACATCCGTGATCCGTCACTTTAAATGATCCGTTAATAACGGAGAAATGTGAATGTTTCTCACTAGATCTCGCAGCGATGTTATTACTTCAGTGGCGAATTCAAATGTTTTCTTAACTGGATTTGGCTATGTAGTAACAGTGCTGATGATGAAGATCGGCTCGCACAGCATTGGTCCAAACTGATAAATGGTCCATCATCCAAACAACCACAAAATAACGATTAGCTCAGTTTCGTTCCGCTTACATTACATTTGCCATTTGATGTTGGGCAATGTTGTGGTCACAGCCAACATCTCTTACGTTATGAACGCGCTTGACACGCGCAATGCGCCTACATTTGAAATGACGAAATGTTGGTCGGCAGGAAAAATTATTCGTTCGGTTCAAGAAATGCGTACCGAAAACTGAACCGAAAGCCTCGTACTGAACGGTTCAATACGAATACGTGTATCGTTACACGCCTACCCATTAAGCATATGGCAACAGTAATATCAAACCTGATTGGTTCTTGTGTGTCACGTGACATTTCATAAAGTCTCGTGCACCAATGAGGTTTGATGTGATTGACGTGAGCTCTTATATTTGAGCTCTTGAAAAAAAATGGAAAAAAAGCAGCAGAAACATGTTTCAAAACATCTTAATTTTTCATATACCCTTTAACAGGAATATTAAAGAAAGAACAAAATAGGAAATGAAAGGAGGATTTGAAATCATACGAGCTGAAACTCAAACTTGTATTGTCTACACAGCTCAAAGCATGGGCTAACCGCTAGGTGACAGTTCCAACACAGTCCAAAATTTCTAACAAGAAATGGCATTCACAACCCACTTTACTTTAATCATACGAGGTATTTCCAAGTGAATCAGGATATGGATTGTGTACTGATTAGGATCGGGTGGGGCCGTTCTGATTTCATGTAGCCTTTAAACCTAGCTTTACCAAGAATTTTCCACATCCAATAACCCACAGTGCATTGTGGCTTAGACCAGGGGTGTCCAATCCTGCTCCTTATTAAGTGCCAATGTCCCACAGAGCTCCAGGAAGTTACTTGGCTGTATCTGAAATGCTCCTTCTCTCATTCACTATTCCCTACATTGTTTTACTAATATTGTCACATCGAAGGAGTGAATGAAAATAAGTGGACGGATTTCACACACCAAGTGTACCGCAAGTACTGCAGATGTGATTTTCTGACGAACACGGAAACTCATTCAGTGTTCCTCTCACGGTGTATCTCTAGCGAGGCCAATTATTTTGGTGCATTGTGTGATTAATAATGTCCAATATGGTTTCATAAACCACTACAAATACTTGTCCTTTATAAGGGTAGAGGGGCGATTTTGTGTGACGTCATGATTGACAGCTTCTCTAAACTAGGGTGACCATATTTTGATTACCAAAAACCAGGACACTCTGCCTGGCAAACAGATGGGCCTACTCAAATGATACTCGAAGTTTACTCAAAGATACCTTATTAATTTCAATACATTTAAAGTAGGTTATGCCTCCTCTGTATGGATAGAAAATGGTTATATTGTTATATGAAAACAGGACATGTCCTGGGAAAACAGGACAGATGGTCACCCTACTCTAAACAAAGTAGTCATTGAGGCACCAACTGACTTTTGGGCGGATTTTCGGGAGGAAATTGAAAGTTTCAACATTAACTTCTACATGTCCGTAACTGTTTATTTCACGTTGACATAATGAGTTGTTCTGTGGGAAACTGTCATTTGGCTCCACTTCACGCAGAATCAAGTCCCAAATCAGCGTAAGATGTGACCACCATATTGGGACATTGGCAGCTTCACTTTTCACCAATGTAAGAGAGTGAAGGTCTGTTGTCCTTTTTTTCACAGTCTATGGTTCACCCTCAATGGTAGAAGTCTTACACAGTCATAGTCCTGCAGGGTTTAGATGTGACCCTGCTCCAACATACCTGCTTTCACTTTCTGCCTGTGTGACTTGTGTTTCATTAGCCCTGGAGCTCGACTCTGCCGGACAGTGGCCTTCCAAGCGCAAGATTGGGCCCTGGAGGATTGGACACCCCTGCTCTATGGACCCTGCCACCCAAGCAGGGAATATAGTGAATGTATATTGAACATCCATCAGAAACCAGATCCCACTTCAAGATATGGAGGAGAGCCGGCGTAAGGTTAAATGTGTCCACAGATCAGTAGGGGCCATCTGCACTGGCCAGCAGGTCCCTTGACCCCTCTGTCAAGGTTAAATGTTCCTCAATGAGGCCAGGGCCGCAGAGCTGGTGGATGTAGAGGCATCTGAAGTGGTGGTCTATGAAGACATCTCCATTCAGTTGGGTCAGCAACATCACTGACCTCCTATCCGCCCTCAACAACCTTCAAAAAAGAGAAAAAACTAAACACTAGTAAAATAGGGCTGTCTAATTCAGGCAATATCCGAGCTCCTGCCCAAAACAAACTTTCCTGTAGCTAAACTCTGCAGTACAGAGGCCGTCAAGGACCAGGACTGGACACCGCGGGTAAATAATGCGCTTAACCTCAGGAAAACTCATGGGCTCAAGTGGGCAGAGTCACAGCCTGCTGTTTGAAAGGTCATCTCTGCTGATTTAGACTATTTTTCTGTCGGACTTCTCATGGAGTAGCGTAAGTTTGAGACTGACCTGTAAGTGTCCTCATACCCACCCATCCCCTTTTCCCAAATCCCATCCATAGATTCAAGATTCAAGATTCAAATAGCTTTATTGGCATGGTGAAAGAAATCTTTACATTGCCAAAGCATTCATAACACAAATAAGTAAATAGTTATAGAAATAATAATAAAGTATTTTTTTTTTACATGGAAATAAACATTGCAATAAAAAAAAAGTTAAATCTTCTAATATTTACACAGTGTCTCTAGGCGTGTAGTTTGTAGTCTCTGTCCTGCTGGAGGCTCTTTCTTCAGTGACAGGACCTCACGTAGCTTTTCTTACAGTCAACATAAAATGGTATTGGCAACCAAATTTACTTCTATAATATGATCAATTTTGAGTTACGAATAAAAAGATTTGACATTTTAAAAACATGCATCAATGATTTATTTAATATGAGACCAGGAATGTGTATTAAGGGGAAAAATAGGGTCAAGTTTGATTGCATGTTGATTTCAAGGCTTCTAAGATAAGTTAATATATTGTAGATTAATTAACAAAGAGTGTTTGCGGTCGTCTCTCTCTCTCTTCTCTCTCTCTCTCTGTGTGTGCTTCTCCTGACAGGTGTGTGAGTCGGCTCCCCCTGTAGGGAGATGAATGAAGGCGCGTGATGTTGCTGTGATGGTGGTCCGGTGGCTGAGGCGGAAGCTGGTTCGTTTGTGTGTGATTCTTGCCAGGCTGGTGACCATACTGTGCAACAGATGGTACCGAAGGTGGGATTCAAACGGGCAGGTTGAGGGGCACAGCAGCTGCTCTGGCGCTCAGGCTCAGTAGCGCCCCTACTGCCCGACACACCCACACATACACATCAGTACTTGAGCTACACTGCTCAAATATTCACCCAGGTGTCCTGTTCATTATCACCTGGATCCTATACTATAGCACAGGGGTTTTCAAGATATTAGTAAAAATTGTACAGAAGATTGTGGCCATTAAAACTGCATAAAACTCCAAGTTGAGTAACATTATTCTGTAAATACATGAGTTGGGCTTCAGCGAGAAAAAATATGATGGTTTGAAGCATACTAGTGTGGTTCCAGGTGAGTTGAGATCAGAGTAAATGTCTCTAAGGAAATCAAGGCTACATTTACATGACAATGATGTACTAAAAACGGAAAAGTTTTTCGGTAAAATTCGATAGTCACTTTCAGACGATCTACTGACTATAAGTAACTTTTCAACTTCATGTTAGAGTTCTCAACGGGCCTGAAAATTATTCCCGACCCGACCTGGCCCGTGGCTTTTGAAGCCCGACCCGATGTAACCCGACACATCAACATGAATTATCCGCCCGAACCCGGCCCGCGGCCCGACTCGGACGCGCACGCGTTCTTGTACAGTCTATTGCCGTTGCAGCGTCTATTCATTCCGGTGAAATCACAAAATAAAATGAGCACAAACTTAGAAAGGTTGACTTACTAGTCCATCAACAAGATCAGCAGGTCAGCATCACCGTTGCATCCAGTGCTGCTTTTGAGCTCGCGCCAATGAGTATAAAGCTCGAACCGAGAGCGGGACTCCTGTCAGGTTTCTCATGCAGTCAGATTCTCTTTTCCTTTTCCTAGTCTTCCGACCGCGTTTTGAAACCAGCAGGCGGGCTGCGAGTTTTGAAACAAAATAGACCTAGCCTACAAACTTAATCATATGCTTATAATAGTCATCGTGGAGGAAGATCAGGTGCGTCCACAGTGGATGAGCTGAGGCGTGTTCTCCTCTCTGCCAGCCACCCGCGATGGACTTTGCACGCAGCAGCCAGACTTTCTTTACGGTGAACAGCAGCGATGATTATAATAATTTGTTTGTTTTTTTACTGGGTGGAAAAGATTAAGCCCGAGGTCCGACCCGACCCGAGTCATTTGCTTATATTTTCGACCCGAACCCGGCCCGAACCCGCGGGTCCCGTCGAGATTTGTCGGGCCGACCCGACCCGTTGAGAACTCTACTACATGTCAACTAACTATCATTATAGTATTAGTAGACTGTCAGCTTAATATCTGCTAACACTTTATTTTGTTGGTCCCCCAACAGACATTCTACTGACTATAAGTGAACTTGGCGACTACAAGTAAACTAATTCCCCAAAGCCTAACACAGAACCCTAACCTAACAGTCTACTGACAGTCTACGATAATATACTAATACTCTAATGAGAGTTACTAGACATGTAGTTGAAAAGTTACTTATAATTAGTAGAACGTCTAGAGTGACTATCGAAATAAAGTGTAACCCGTTTTTCGCGTACAGACAACAACGTTTTCAAAATGATCCCTGTTCACATGGACCCACGAAAAAGACTAAAAACGTTGTATTGTTCATGCCAGGCCCGTAGGTGGCACTTTGTAAAGAAACACCAGCCGCCTATAGAACATATGAACACGTAATACGCATCGTCACCGTTTTCACAAATTTGTGTTTTTGTAGATTACATGGAGACGATAACGGTGTTGTTTTAAAAAACTTGGAAGGATAAAAGGAGGAGTGACGACAAGGCCTGGAATTTTATTTTATTTTTGTTGTTCCATTTTATTTTTATGCAGGCAATCGTCCATGAGGGGCTGCCGCTTTACTTTCATTTTGTTGTTTGTATTAAAGTTACATTGATTGTTTGCTAGTTACTGCCTCCTTCCCTGAGCCTTTAACGTTGATACAGGTGTTCTCTAACTGTATAGCGTACATCGGCTGTACACTCGTTATTGTGGTGTGTTGTGGGATTAAATGAGAGCACCTGATAACGTCCACAATGGCAGACACAACTACAAATGACTGTGCCCTCATATAGTGCCCTATTTAAGGGTATACGGGTATACATTTTGGACATTCGGTGAATGGGGCAGAACTGCACACATAAATGTGCAAAAATAAAAATTATCAGTGAATGAAGATTTGTTTTAGCACAGCGATTTTCTAGTTTTGCATCAGAATGCGTCATTATGGTTTTTCATAATAACGGCATGCATCTGGCACACCTCTTCTTTCTATGCAGGTCTTAGACTCACACGTGGCATCTTAAAACGCTAACTCGGCTTCTCCTGGTTCCACGCTCTGTTGTAATGTTATTGGAGGATCGCACCTCTGGCGACGCTTCCACATCAGATGGTCCCTTGAGCAGGACCAGCTGCGCTCTCAGAGGGCTGCGATGACCAGGGATGCCCACGCTGTTAATTAGGATGGTGTGATTAATGGAGGAAAGGTTGAGGAAGCGCTGGGTTTGGAATAGGGTACCAGGGGGAGGGGGAACGATTGAGTTGGTGGTCAAACCAAACACGCCAGCTTCTCCAGTCTCCCCCTCAGGCCTGAGTGTGAGAGTTTGAGAGATTGTGAGACAGACGGATGTGGCAGCCCGAGTCAGGTGGGTACCGTGGAACTGAAAGGGTGGATCATCAATCTCACAGAGGTTGTTTCCTTTGATAATCACTGTCTTACATTTGATCCTATTCCTCTTATGAGTGAAAGAGGGATGTCAAGAGAGCATATTGATGGATACAGAATGCATTTGCTATTTACTAGTGGTTCTCAACTGGAGAGTGGCAACCAGAAGATTTTTTGCAGGTCTGTTCTGACAGTGCTACAGTGCTAAATGCATGCGTGAAAAGGGGTGATAAGGTTTTTTTCCATCGAATCAATTCAAGAAGTACCACCAAGAGTCCACAATCAGCGCAGCCCAGTTGCAGTCAACATACTTTAATCCAAGGCATTCTCACCCCCAAGGCGTCACCTAACTGACGCCTTGGGAAGCATTTGACCAAGCTTCAATATCTGACGCTTTGGGCGCCCTCTAGCGTCAGTCCATGACGCCCTAGGATCGCGTGTAACCCTACCCTACCCCAGACCTAAACCTACCCGCGTCATCCAACTGACGCTAAAGGAAAGCGTCAGTTAGATGACGCTGTAGGATGCGCGTCATGAACTGACGCCAAAGGGCGCCCAAAGCGTCAGATATTGAAGCTTGGACAAAGGTGACGAGTTGGGGTGAGAATGTGTTGTTTAATCAAAAGTAGCAAAAGTCTGATTGAAAAGTTCAAGACATCATTGCATCATATTTGCATAAATATTGAAATGCCAACTGGGAAGCATCATTTTGTAACAATTATTCAATGTTTTACTGGTCTACCATAAGTGCTGCAGTGATATGTATTTTTGTAGGATGACTGGGAGTTAGCATCACCCGTGTCTCAGATGATACACCCACGAACCGCTGGCTGGACGTCTGGTGGCACACAAAATGGGAAACACTTCCCCAGACAGCAACATAATGTTGGCCCAGATCCACCCGACATCGGTTACACGTGGATTCCACACGGCCCAGCTGTGGGCCGGATCTGGCCCGACATTATGGTCTGGAGTTTTGTATTCGTCATCTTATTGGCTTTATGCACAGCTGCACTACTTCCTGAACTTAAGCCAGCTCCTTGTTTCCTGTCTGCCATTATTGGCCAAACTTGATTAATTCAGGTGTGACTGATTATTGTTGCCATGACTACTGAGGTCAGACACACCTGAATTAGTCATTTTTCCAATAATGGCAGACAGGAAACAAGGAGGCTGAAGTTCAGGAAGTAGTGCAGCTGTGCATAAAGCCAATTGAGTTGAGTTCTCCGGGAGTTTCGTTGAAACATGTGTGGCACGTTCTTTAATGGTTTACCTGGGAATAAAAAAACACGTTAAAGGTTTCTCTTTACTTCCAATATCAGTTTGCTGCCTAATCATGCAAAATCCACTTTTTTTGGCTCTTAAATGCATTTTGTTGCATATTTGGAGTGTTTATAAGTACAGAAAAGATTAAATTATTCTTTTCAGGTGCTTCGTTTATATCTTTATATTCTGTTTTGGTAATATTTTTCAACCTGTTCAGATTTTTCTGTTCTCTATGACATATTTTGAACAATTACGTCACAGTATTTGCAGCGGAACTGACAAATAAGGACATTGATTACCGGCCCAACACTTCGAGCAATCCGCCATTTTTATTTCTTGCTCTGATTTTGCAGTCCACGCTCAATGATGCAGAAGTTACGAGAGGGCAAGTCAAAATGTTCGGTTGTTGGATGTAGTGACCTGAAGCTCCTCAAAGATTCCCACTTCAACAGCCTCCGCCAGTATACAGAAGGGTTTGCCGGTCAACTTCGGTCTGAATGAGGGGTAACGTTAAATTCCTTCTATCTTTGGAGACGACAAACAGAACATTTCGATAAGCTGTAAATATCGTTAATAAAAATAACGTACTTTACTTTCTTAAAACACATGGTGGTCATGGTTTAGCAATACCTTTGTCTTTCTTTGTTTTTTGTTTTGAAGTAACGTTACACGTCTGCAGTATTATTGTTCTTGAGTTTCATCAATGGTCATTTAGCTGCTGTGTTTTCTGATGCTTTTCTAAATGTATTATTTTATCAATAAAGATTTTTAGTGGTAAGATTAAACCGTAGTCATTTATCTTACCAGTGTGCTTGTTTTAACAAGAGAAATAATCGACTTTCACTTATAACACAATACAGTTACATACCACTGCATTCATATGGAGACGTTGTTCTGCAGGTTTGTCGTCGTCTTTTTCCACTTGCTCGCTCCGCCTCGAACATGTAAGGCTTGATGGACAAGTCTTCTGTTTTTGACATTTTGTTAACGTGTGAATAAAAATGTTCTTTGAAGCTATATATAATCGTATATCTCTAATCAAACTACAAAAATGTCCGAACGGGGGGAGTTGAACCGACCGTGAACTCAGCGACCTGGAGAGCGGGCGGGGTATGATGCAACTCCTTTTTATTTAAAAGGGCCGCTTCAAAACGGGTCGCTCACAAATGCACATCAGAAAAGGGGTAGAAAAGGGGCCTGTGGCGCTATAATAATGAGGAATTCAGACCCAAGCATTGCAGTTCTGCTTTATATAGACCACAAACGTATGATTTATATGTAAAAAATTATGATTTAAAAGCATGATATGTATCCTTTAACAAACCTGTCTGAGATCGATACCAGTGCTGGATATAAATGTTGTGATGTTCTCTCCATCAAGAGGTGCATCAATTTTTGTTCAAGATTTTGTTTTGTCAATGCAAGAGTCCAACACTTTGTAAAATCTCCTCCAGCACAACACAAAGACTTTCAATGAATTTAAGATAAGCGGCCTATCTTGCACCCGGCACAAATGACTTTATACACTGACGCATGTATCATTCCTATTTTGCACCCGCTCAAAGCAGGCTTTTCCATCCACAGACGCACGTTGGTAAACTAGGAAATGAACTTGCGCTCCCTGGGCTGGTCGACGCAAAAAGGAGGCGTGTTTCGGCACAAACATTCCCTGGTGCTATTTTACACTTCCAGAAAACAATTCCGTCACTAACCAGAAAAAAACTGTGGTGGAATCAGTGGCGTGTTGTTCATAATGCTATTTTACGCGCATGCTTAGCCATAATGTAGCGGCTGCACAATGCACACACACTTTGATTCTCTCATCAACACAGATACAGCAGTTTTTATTTTTGTAAATCATACATTATAACAAGGAAAAATATGAACACATGAGGGAAATCATTGTGGTGTCCTTGAAGATGTAAAAAAAATTCGTTTTTTTCCTCCCACACCTGTGTAACTGACACTTCATCTTTCACTGCCCTGACAAGAATGTTGTCTCCTCAGCTGTAAACCGCTCCTGACGCGCGTCTGTTAAATCCGCCATAAAAATATCAATGCATCATGCAACATGCGCACCTACTCTTAAAGGGTATGTTGGATGACGCTCTGATTGGTTTATTTCATGTTACACCCAAACCACACCTATGAATAATGAGGCTACTTCAGACCAACCCCTTTTAAACTTGTGCCCGGCGCAAGCGGCATTTATCCCGCCAGTAAAATAGGATTTAACTGCGCCCAAGACCCACCCACAAAGTTACTTGCACTTGGCGCTTGATACTTTTCAGATCGTTAAAATAGGGCCCCTGGACTCAAGATGTGTTAATTCATGTGTGAAAATTATTTTTTCATGTTCCCTTCGAACCCAAGCAACATAGTGTCGGCCCAGATTGCGGCCCACATCTGGTACGGGTGGAATCCACATTTGCCAGATGTTGCCCGGATCTAGGCTGTCACTGTGTTGCTTACAGGGAACCATTGTTTCATAATTTGAGCTTGATGAATCTTGACATTGTCATCCTGGAATATGGCCATGCTATGTGTCTACATGGTTGTTTAAAAAATATGAAAAGCTACTCACTCCATCAATTCGGGTTAGAAGAACTTTAGCCAAACAAATAACATGCTAGAAACATAATAACACACTCTTACGCATTTACCTATTTAAATCCAAACTGCGACATATTTTTTGACCAGACAGTGTAATTTGAAACAGTGTATATGTGATCAATTGCATTATTAAAATTTTTATCAAAATTATAGGATCTTGAAGCAAAACCAACTGAAAGCAACCGATATATACTACACATATAAAATGCAATGTTACAAACTAAGTGTTTGTGTCACAGCACCATTCACACTGAAATCAGTGTAAGAGAGCCGTGAACTCTTGGGGATTGCTGTGAGATGTGTGTGTCTCCTGATTGTCCTGTTGGCATCGCGGTGTAGCCGTCTGTAGCGAGACTGTGTGTCTGCTACTGCAGGGAGAGTGAGCCTGTGTGTCTTTGTCTTTCCGAGGAGCCAGTGCATTATTGAAATGTAAGAAGTCGCATTGTGACAAACTTCCCTCGAGGGATGCAGTGTGTAAACACGAGTCATTTGGCAGATGCACGCCGAGCAAATTGGCAGCGCATTCCCTCAGGTGAAGACACACACACTATTATCTGGATTGAGACTAATCGCATGTCGCATCCCATATGATGAGCAATTAATTTACACAGAATCAAATACCGTGCCAGCAGAGGGGAGGAAACACAGGACTGAGGAGGAAAGAGAGCAGGAAAATAAAGATTAAGATACTAAAAAGGAGATGAAGAAAACATGTAATATGTGCAAATTGTGCTGAGACACAGTGATGTATGACTCGTACACTAGACAACTAAAAGTTAACAATGTGAATGTCTCTAGGAATATTACCTTGGCCATGATTAGTGAACAGAAGCAATTTGATGATCCTGGTTTGGAATACAATCCCACTTCACAAATCCATTGTTTCAACACGTTTTTGGAGAAGATCCTCCGCAGAATGGTTGCTCTTTACTAAGGTAGTGTACAGGACAACTAAAAACAAGAAAATGCGCAATTTTTTTCATGTAAAGAGGACAACGTTTTTCAAAATGATCTCGTAAACACGGATCAACCAAAACGACTAAAAATGCTGTATTATTCATGCCAGGCCAGTAGGTGGCGATATCACTTTGGTAAAGAAACACTACGAGCCTATAGACTCAACATGTGATAGGCATTACCGACATTACTGTTTTCACTAATTCACGTTTTTACAGTTTATACGCCGACGATAACGGTGTCGTTTTCAAAAACCTTTGAAACCCATTTTAAAAAGTTTGTGTTTTCAGGCCCCCAAAACGCCGTTGTTGTGTAAATGAATGACCAAAACACATCAAATGCTTTCCGTTTTAGTTGAAAACTGTCATGAAAAACGGCCTCTAAAAATAGGTTTATTGGTAAGAGACTGTAATAACTGTAATAGGTCTAATGGGACATTGTAAATTTACAATAAAGTACTCTTAAATGTAAAAACAATTAAAAGACGTCTTATAACTTACAGCGAAAAAAAGTAAATTGATATTTTCTGCGCGACCCCGGCACATTTGATGGTGTTTGATTGCAATTACTGTTTCTTCCCACCTTTTATATCATCTTTGTACATAAGGGTTTTGTTACATAATGTATACACTGTAAAAATGAATACGTTTTGTCTAATCAAAACAATTGTGGCAACAGATACAAGCAATATTATTAATTAAATTTAACAAATTAGAATTGAGTAATAATTAATCAAATTAATTCCTTAAAAGTTAACCATTTAAAATGAGTACAACTTACAACAACAAAAACATAATTTTAAGTCACCATTATGGTGATCGGTGTTTGTTTTAGGCTATGTTTACACGGAAACGATTCTGAAGAAAAACGCAAAAGTGGCGTTGCGTCATCATTTTTATTCTGCGTTTAGATGAGCGTTTTGTGTGGGAAATTCACGTGCAAATGGTGACACAAATGTCTGAGAAATTCAATGTCAAAATTCAACAGCAACACCAAGTCCACGCGCCTGCGTACAACCTTCACAGTCAAGCAGACTTTTGCGTTTTACCCTTTACATGGGAACGCGACGGTGGAGCGTTTTAAGATTTCCACTCTGGAGGGTGGTTTCACTTTTTTGCGTTTTTAAGCCTCAAAAACGCTGTCGCCGCTTAACGAAAGGCACATCCAATAAAATATTTTTACGTTTTCACCCGCAAGTGTTCTCGTGTAAAACAGGGCCTTAGGTTTGTTTGAAAATGACAGTTTTCTCCTTCAGTGATTCTGCTCGTTAACATCAGGTGTCTTCAATGTTGGCAATATAAAATAAAGAGTTCTTAATTAATTTATGATGCCTGTCTGTTCAGTGAGATATTTTTGTTATTTTTTTGTGCAAAACTTTACTCATTTTAAATGGTTAACTTTTAAGGAATAATTTGATTAATTGTTACTCAATTCTAATTTGTTAAATTTAATTAATAATATAGCTTGTAATCTGTTGCCACAATTTTATTGATTTGATAAAGCGTATTAATTGTTACAGTGTGTTGCTGATCACATTATATTTGCTTGTGATTAAATTTTGTACAGTATACCTTTATTGTACCATATATATAGTACAGTAAATTTATACTGAACAAAATTTCATGACATTGTATATATATCAATATATCCAACTAGGCACGTTATGTTTTGCATGCTGAGATCAGATGTTGGTTTGCTTCATTATAAACCGGCTCCTATA
Source organism: Hybognathus amarus (assembly GCA_030378365.1). Classification (NCBI taxonomy): domain Eukaryota; kingdom Metazoa; phylum Chordata; class Actinopteri; order Cypriniformes; family Leuciscidae; genus Hybognathus; species Hybognathus amarus. The sequence continues at coordinate 153,974 of JAQIUQ010007727.1, read as the reverse complement.
GAGTCAGTATTTTGCGAATCTGACTGTATCCTTTCAACACATTCACAAGTAAAACAGTATTTCTTTCGCCTTATTTGGCACAGAAACCATTTTATTCAAGTATTCTGATTTTTTAATGGAATTGGTCCTGAATGAGAAGCAGTTCTAGCTTCCCAACTCTTTCCATGGATGATTGAAACTGTTCACAAATTAATCTTTTTTATGCTTTACAAATGTAATTTTTCACTCAAAATTTGAGAGATGAAAAGGCTCAATTTTAATTTCCACAGATAGAGGAGACGACGAACAGCTATTACCAGGGCAAACTATCGCACCGGCGTTCTGCGGCTGCCAAATCAATCACACCATCTGATGACCTTTTAGATTAGATAAGCTACATTATAATAGATACAGTCATATAACACCAAAGAGAAACTGACAGTGAAGAGGGACCGGATTTTACCAGCTTCATTTTCTCTCCTCACAGAACAGCCTTGCGTTTTTAACCTTTTTCATCTAGTTATGAATCAAAATGACTTAATTCAAGTTTCTCAGTGGAAGGGAATGAGGAGCGAGAAGTGCAGGAACATTAGCCTGTGATTGTGTTGTGCCATCGGTCTCATTACCAGTGAATAATCGAACATTAACATTTGATTTCTGGCACTAATTGAATTGACAGTTCAATAATTAATACTGAACTACAATAAGTATTAGTATTAGCATTAGCAAACATATCTAATATAAGCCATTTCCCCATACAAATTAAAGCTTGTCAACTTCGGTGTCGAATGCTAATCCTTCATTTGAAGTCTTTATGGGTTTGGATTAGCCTTGCGTAAACCTACAAATTAATTACAGTGAATTGATGTTATAAATAAATAACAAATAAACAACATTAAATTAAGTAACTGGTGTATTGCCATGAATAAAAAAAATGTAAAACTCACTAAAAAAGAGGGATGCTAATAAGAATAAGCGTATTACTTTCACATTTCAAGCTTAGTCATTTACAGCATGTTTATTATTGTAATAATTCATTATTGTAATGTCATCCCTACTTGTTCTTTGTGTTTTCAGTGGAAATGTCCCAGACAGCCAGATAGTGTCGGCCCAGATCCGGTACATGTGGATTCAGCCCGTGCCAGATGTGGCCGGATCTGGGGTCATTATTTTTCATGAGTGTTTGCACTTCAGAAATAGACTGTATAGCAGGTACTTTTATTTAAGGTAAGTTTTCATCAACTTACAGTTCACTGTAACTCATGGGCGCTCAGTTTTTTGGCCAACATATGTTGTTAAAGACGCACAGGCTATTTAAGAGAGTCGTCGCTATTACTCAATGACAATGCTAATCTAAACAAGGCCCGTTCACACCAAAGACAATCATAATGGACATGAATTAATGTACACAGTCTACTAATACTCTAATGAGAGTCAATTGACTTCATCAAGTCAAGTGTCTAAAGTGGACTATTGAAATAAAATTGATGGATTTGATATAACTTCACAGCAAAATCCCAAGTGTTAAATTAACACTGAGAGTGTTAAATTATCACAGAGAAGTGAGAATTATATAAACTCTGAGCAGAGTGTTAAATGAACACTGAAGCAGTGTTAAGTTAATGAGATAATTAAGTGAATAATTGTGTGATGATTAAGCATTATTGAAGACACCTGATGTTAACAAGCAGAATCTCTGAAGAAGAAAACCTGAAATTTTAAGTCACCATTATGGAGATCAGTGTTTGGTTTAGCTGGGCTCTTGACCCTTAAATCATTAATTTTAGATTTTGTTTGGCTGCTGTATGTGAATTATAACAGCCAGATGAACAAATAGAAAAGGTCATCTGATGGTGATGGTTGTGTTTCAACACAATCATTAATTTACCTGAATCGCTGAACTCATCAAGAGCATAAATTCTGAGTTAACTTTACCTTAAGGATTTTAGCAGCATGGTCATTTTAAGACATAACATTTTTAGCCTTTTCAATGAAAAACGATAAAAAAATTTAAAAATACAAAATATTTTATGTAGGCACACACAGACATCAAGAATTAATGTACTAATCTCAGCAATGGTGACAAACAGATCACCTCTGAACATAAGATCATTATTTATTCATTCAGCAATACATACAGTCGGCAACGCATCATAGTTGGGGGCGTGGTCGGCGTGGGGAAAGCAGCGCGACCATCGTATGTATTTGAATGACAAAAATGTCATATTGCGAGTCATTTGCGCCTGCCGACCGGCAACGGTACATTGCAAAATGAACTGTAATATGTTATGATGGCCCTTATTTAATTAAAAACTGGGTCAATGACCCAACCAAATGGCCGGAGGTGTCGTTTCCAGACTATTGTTATCTGGTTGAATCTCCAGGTAAGAGAGCGGTAGCTACCGGTAACATAAGCCTATAACTCAATCAACTTGCGTATGAGTTACTATAAGTCCATAAAACCTTGTCACTTACCAATTGTACGTATGCTTCACTCCAAACTATTAATCCTTTGACCTTTTGTAAAACGGTGATCAGTAGTAGTAGCTACGAAGTTGCAGAGGGACTTTGCTGCCAGTTAACGTTATCTCGAATTCTCAAAGACTGCAGTCTGATAACCTTCAGCGGTTAACGCTAATGTGAATGAGACATCCCTTATGAAAAACAACTAAAGGAATCTTGTAGTATTTTAGGACAAAATATTATAGTAACGTTAATCCTATAGGAATACTATAGTATTTTGGGACATAGCCTAGAAGTAGAGGTATTAAAGAACATCACAGCAATATTATACACTCGGCTACTATAGAATACTAATAAAAGCCATAGGATTACTATAGTTCTTTTTCGTAAGGGATGTAACGTCAGACAAATCTGTCCCACTGTCTAATACGAGTTTAACACCCACTACTATACCACACAGGGATCTACTCACACAGTAATCTAATAAATTATGATTAATTTAGCCATTTTATCCTGCTATCCGGTTCTGTATGTATGTAAGAAAGGATGTAGAACTTCAATTTATAATTTGTTAGTTTATTGGTGGCACAGAAAACGACACAACAACTCTTCGGCATGATTGTCGTATGTATTTCAATGAGCGCCAAGGCAATGTTTTCCCCACGGGCTAAATCCACATCACGTGACGGGGCGTTCCCGGGGCGTTCCCAGACCAACCGACTGTATCTATACATGATGTGAACCATGAATGAGTTTTGATTGGTGGCACCCAGAATGCACTGCAACATTCTTTATAAATGTTACCATTGTCGAGATAAACAGGCTAATTATTGATGTCTGTGTGTCTTAAAATTGTAGAGAAGTAAAAAATTGTATGAGAAAAGCTTTTAAGAAATTATTTTGAATACATTGCAGACGTTGAGAATATTATGCTGCACAAGGTCACTGCTGCTATAATTAATAAAATAATTAAAATTAAGTAAACCCAACTCACAAATTAGAATCAGGTCAAATGATTGTGAATTAATGATTATGGTAAAACACAACCATCACCATCAGATGACCTTTTCTATTTGTTCATCTGGCTGTTATAACTCATGTATAGCAGCCAAACACAATCTAAGGTTAATGATTTAAGGGTCAAGAGCCCAACTAAAGCAAACACTGATCACCATAATGGTGACTTAAAATTTCCGGTTTTCTTCTTCAGAGATTCTGCTTGTTAACATCAGGTGTCTTCAATAATGCTCAATCATCACTCAATTATTCACTTAATTATCTCATTAACTTTAACACTGCTTCAGTGTTCATTTAACACTCTGCTTAGAGTTTATATAATCCACACTCTCAGTGTTAATTTAACACCAGGGATTTTGTGTGTTGTGGGTTATAATGATATTTACTTTAGAACTATTTATGAATTCCCATTAATTATGACACTATAGTGGGTGGTAGCCTATGAAAAAATATGTTACTTTTTGGTTAGCTAATAGTGCACAATAGTGATCTTAGCCTAACTCTTGCTTTGATTATTTGTTCCTGTAAAGATGGACCAGTATCCTGTTCCCCTAACAAGCTGAGCACATCGGCTCACATTATAAACACCACAGATTATTTAGCAGTTCTTCGCCATATGTGAGAGCAGCTTGGCCTCTTGTTTTCTGCTCTCTTCTACAACTTTGGCTGCTTTCTTTGCATAACGAGATACAAACAGAGACAAATCGCTGCCGTCCCAGCCGAGTTCAGATGCGTCGGAACTCCACACATCAGCGCGATTCGGACACACACACACCTCCCGCGGCTCAGGATCTGTCGACCCGTGCGCGGTTTCTGAAGCTCCGCGATGCGTCGATGCGTCAGACTCCTGCGGAGAAACATACCTGGCCGTCTGTTGCGCTGCTTGGCGTGCGTGGCTTGCGATTTGGATGCGTGTTGTCTTGTAAACAGCGTGTGTTTGTGTGTGTGCGCGCTCCTGCGCGGGAGGCCATCACCCATCGACTTAATTGTGACTACTGGGTTTTGTTCTGCATGCATCATTAGCTAATTTGCTGTGTTGGGTCTCATATGACTCTCTACTTTACTGGCACCAGAGAAATCTGACCGAAACCATCCAGATCACACACACACACACAACATGTTTACTTAACTAGCTATCTAAACGGGGACATTCCATAGATGTAGGCCTAATGATTTTTAAAGACTACTGCACAAACCTCTCCTCTTACACTAACCTTACCTATCACACACACACACACACTAACCCGAACCCTGAACCCTGAGCCTACCCATCACACAACACTTTCTGCATTTTTACATTTTTAAAAACACTTTAGTTACTTTGTTTTTATGCCAGATTTACAATTAAGGACGTCCCTAAAGAGAGATTTTTGGAGATTTTGTCAGTTTGTTGGTCACTTAAGGGTACAAATTTGTCCCCAAAATATAGTTAAGTACGTGCACATACACACACTCACAAATATACAGACACACACACACTCTCGCACACATACAGGCACACACACACACACACACACAGAGAGACATAAATACACTCACAAATATACAGACACACAAAAACAAACACACACTGAACAAACCCATGCAGATCACAGATACAAACACACACACTCACACGCATACAAACACACACACACACACACACACAGTGAGAGAGTGCTGAGTCCAGCTCTGTGTTTCTAGCAGACCTCTTTACATCTGGGCTGCTGTGACAAGCAAGATTAATACTTCACCCTCACAGCGCTACACACACACACACACTTAAACGCACTCATAACACTCCTCGAGCAGACTGAATATTTGAGAAAAGACGGAAAGAGAGAAAATGAGCCCAACATCACACACTCATCATCTCGTTCAATCTCACACACGCACAACAGAATCTGGAGGAAAATCTCTTTCTGCTGATGTCTGACTTTTCCTCCCTCTCTCTCTCTCTCTCTCTCTCTCTCTCTCTCTCTCTCTCTCTCTCTTCTCTCCTCTTCTGTCACTCTCTCTCTCTCTCTCTCTCTCTCTCTCTCTCTCTCTGTCTCTCTCTCTCTCTCTCTCTCTCTCTCTCTCTCTCCTCTCTCGTCCTCCTCCAAACCCAATCCTCTCTTCCCCATCATCAGATCCCGGTGTGAAGCGCAGTCGCTCCGAGGCTGGAGGACGGTGTGTAAAGTTTCTCGGATCTGTCCTTGGAGAACCACGCTGTTCCCTATCACATCACATCTCACACACACACCAAGATTATATTGTATAAGCTCCAGAAACACATTTGAGACTCTTTGATTCATTATTTCACTACATATGCTTAGATATTTCAAAACTGAATGAGGCATTTTTGTGGGAACTGAAAAACTGCGGGACAGAGATGATATCAGATGATCATGATTAACATTCAGTCGTCATATATTCATGGTTCTTCGAGATGCTTCATTTAGACAGAATCTTTCACTTTCTGACATTAAATGCATAAAATCCCAAAAGTTCTGTACATTAAAATCTCTCTCTCAGGAGAAAACTGTACGAAAGTCTCAAACAACATCCAAGAGGCCGGACTGTCATATAGTGGGAAGATGCAAGAGTGTCTTTTTATTTTATTTTTTAATCTGTGTAAAAGTTTGGAGGGGTTTTTTTTCTATTCATCAAAGAAGCCTGAAAAAATAAATGTATTACAGTTCCCAGTTATCACCTCTGTAACGTGCAAAATAAACACATTTGCTCACACTTTATTTTAAGGTGTCATTGTTAGAGTGTAATTATATATTTAAGTACTGAGTAATATTAGGGAACTACATGTACTTACTATAAGATTTGTGGTTACACTTTATTTTACTGTGTACTTGTTAAATATGTACTTTAATAACAGTAAATTATACATAATTACATGCAACCAACCCTCAACCACATCCTACACTACCCTATACTAGTACATGTGCTTTATTAATATTACTCAGTATATATTTACACTATAACAATGACACTGTAAAATAAAGTGCTCCCTAAATGTATAATAATAATAAAGACCAACTATTTAAATGAATGAGAACTTAAGCGCTCATATTTAAAAAATGTATAATTACAATGTAAGTACACTGTGTTGTAACACATTTATTGACATGTAAGGGTTGAAGTCGTTGTTTTTAAAAAAAAACATGTTATTCTATGAAAACTCATTAAATTAACTATGATGTATATCTTATTTGAATTAGATTTTGTTTCAGCAAAGAGAGTGAAGAAAAAGTATTTTTTCATAATTGTTGTCTCTCTCCATATTCAATTTCTAATTAGCTTTATTAGCATGATTGTGTAACACAATGTTGCCAAAGCATCAACATATTACATATATGTTTTTTTTATTATTATTATTTATATGTATTGATCATGTCATATGTAGCATTGTAAATAGGTAGATACATAAACAATTGTGTTATATAAATGATAAATACTTTAAATTATATTAAATGAGTAGTTCACTTTAAAAAAAAACTTTTGCTGATAATTTACTCACCCTCATGTCATCCAAGATGTCCATGTCTTTCTTTCTTCAGTTGAAAAAGAAATTAAGGTTTTTGATGAAAACATTCCAGGATTTTCTCCATATAATGGACTTCAATGGGAACCAAACGAGTTCAAGGTCCAAAAGACAGTTTCAGTGCAAACTGTTCAAAGGGCTTTAAACAATCCAGACGATGAATAAGGGTCTTATAAGCGAAACGATTCGCTCATTTAATAAATAAATAACAAAGTTTAAGTTTTATAAGCTTAAATGTTTGTCTTGCTGTGTTTGTGACTCTCCTGATCGAACTTGTTCATCAAAACGAACAAATCTTTTCCAGAGTCAACTCATTCATTTCATTCGTTGAATGAACCAAATAACTCGAAAAAAAGATTTGTTCATTTTAATAAACGAGTTCGAACAACACTGTTGAGCTTACAAAACTTAAACTTTGTTATTTATTTATTAAATGAGCGATCGTTTCGCTTGATAAGACCCTTATTCATCGTCTGGAATCGTTTAAAGCCCTTTGAACAGTTTGCACTAAAAGTGTCTTTTGGAAAATCCTGGAATGTTTTCATACAAAACCTTCATTTCTTTTCAACTGAAGAAAGAAAGACATGGATATCTTGGATGACATAGGGGTGAGTAAATTATCAGCAAGAGTTTTTTTTTCTAAGTAAACTAGTCTCAATAAAGCTGCTTTGAAATTATCTAAAATGATTGTTATGAAAGCGCTATATAAATGAGGATGACTTGACTTCACTCTATTTGTCTTCTGCTTCACCACTGAGAGAGAGAGAGAGAGAGAGAGAGAGAGAGAGAGAGAGAGAGAGAGCGAGAGAGAGAGAGAGAGAGAGAGAGAGAGAGAGAGAGAGAGAGAGAGAGAGAGAGAGAGAGAGAGAGAGAGAGAGAGAGAGAGAGAGAGAGAGAGAGAGAGAGAGAGAGAGAGAGAGAGAGAGAGAGAGAGAGAGAGAGAGAGAGAGAGAGAGAGAGAGAGAGAGAGAGAGAGAGAGAGAGAGAGAGAGAGAGACAGAGAGAGAGAGAGAGAGAGAGAGAGAGAGAGAGAGAGAGAGAGAGAGAGAGAGAGAGAGAGAGAGAGAGAGAGAGAGAGAGAGAGAGAGAGAGAGAGAGAGAGAGAGAGAGAGAGAGAGAGAGAGAGAGAGAGAGAGAGAGAGAGAGAGAGAGAGAGAGAGAGAGCGAGAGAGAGAGAGAGAGAGAGAGAGAGAGAGAGAGAGAGAGCGAGAGAGAGCGAGAGAGAGCGAGAGAGAGAGAGAGAGAGAGAGAGAGAGAGAGAGAGAGAGAGAGAGAGAGAGAGCGAGAGAGAGAGAGAGAGAGAGAGAGAGAGAGAGAGAGCGAGAGAGAGAGAGAGAGCTGCAGAATGAAGGTCCTGGTTTTGACAGTGTCTTCAGGAGGAGAGAGCGAGAGAGAGCGAGAGAGAGAGACTCCAGAAGCTGCAGGTAATTGAAGCTCACTCGTATCAGACTCACGATGGACTTCATGAACACACAGAACACATCTCCTAAACGCCTGCTCTTCATAATCTGCCAACTCTGCGTTTCTGTTTCATGTACAGATGCGACGCACAGTAACTGTACACACACTGATCTGGTGATATTCCTCGAACGATCAAGCATTTCTGCTGCTATATCCATTGATTGATTCACAAACATTAGTATACACTCTAAAAATACTGGGTTGTTTTAACCCAACTTTGAGTAAATTATGGACAAATCCAAATGTTGGGTTAAAAATGTAATTAAAAAATTTAACCCAATGGCCATATTTGACCCAAAGTTAGGTTAAAACAACCCAGCAATTTTTAGAGTGTATGATTAAAAAAAAATCTACTTTTACAACACTTATAACACTATAAGTGTTGTAACCTCAGTATACCTCAGGTTATGCATGTGTGTGTAACACGTGTATGAAATTATGATGAGTGAAACATTGTTGAGGTGTTTTCACAATATTCTGTATAGTTTCATAACGCAGAACATGATGTGAATCAGAGATATCTATATACAGTATATATATACTTGTGTGTGTGCGCAAGTGGATCATCCTAATGGGAAATGCACATCCTAATGGGAAAGCCTGATGTTACAAAATTGGGGAAACGGTTTTGTTTGAATATGATAATGCTTTTATAAGAGTGAAGTATTTCTGGAAAAGAGGAGAAGAGTCTCTCTGTCCAGGAGCGTTCATGTTCACTGTGAGCCGGCGATGTTATTGAGGCGGTCGTGAATGAACTCTATTCATCCTACACCGGATATCTTGCTGCTGATCAATAATTCATCCGCTCCTGCTCCAGTCCGTTCACGGTTTCACACCGCAGGAACACACACGGCTCTCGCGTACGAATGTCTGCATGAAGATAGCCTTTCCATACATGTTGGTGTTCATACATCAGAGTCGTCCTGCTTGTTTTACAGTATTTCCAAGCTCCTTCTCTCGCTGCTTCACACGGCAGGAATAGAGTTACGATGACATCAGAACATGTTCAGCGGAGAAGAGAGATCGACACACATCTGACGCTTCCAATTTTACACAACTGGGATTAAAGCCGCACTGTAGATCAGTTGACTCAACTTAAAAATCGTGAGGAAAACCTGTTGCCTTAAAATGATTGAGTTAACACACTTCATGCATAATGGAAAAATTAAGTTGTGTTTACTTTATTTTAAGGCAACAGGTTTCCTCACCTTTTATTAAGTCAACTGATCATTGTTTAAAGTGTGTGCAGAAAAGTACATTATTAGCAAATAAACATGTTGGTTGTCGGATCTAAATGTCTGTGGAACTGAACCATGAGTTGTTTTTTTTTTTATTATTAACACTGTAAAAAATATTGTTGGTTTAACTTAAAAAATAAAGTAACCTGGTTGCCTTAAAATTGTAAGTTCATTGAAATGGAAAAATTGATTTAATACAATGAAGGGGATTGATTTAATCATTAGAAACTCAAAATATTATGTTATCTGAACTACATAAATTATTTAGGTTGATTTGACAAAAGAAAAAATGTTGTTATTACAAATCATGAACATATTTTTTTTAACAATGCATCTATTTAAAACTTTCCCTTCAAGTCCTTCACATTTGTACAGTGTTGCACAAACATACATGAAATTCATGACTGTATCAAATTAGCTTTTATTATTTATTCTGACAGAAATTGTGAAAATTGTTACAAATTAATAAAAAATGGACATATAATGAAATTTATTAGGCATTAAATAGAGAAACATGATACATTTTCTTCTTTGGGGGGGGGGGGGGGTCATCACAACTTTTTATCTTTTGTCAAATCAACTTAATTAATGTGGTTAAGATAACAAGATTTTAAGTACCTATTAATTAAAGCGATCTCCTTTGTTGTTTTAACTCAAATTTAAGGCATCCAGGTAACTTACTTTTTTAAGTTAAACCAACAAAAATAATTTACAGTGATGTTATCACATTATCATATATCATATTAATGACTGCAATACAGATTGAAAGGAAATTCCAACATAAAAGAGTCTATTTGTTGAAAAGTAAAATACAAGATTATATTTTAATTGCAAAGAACATAATAGATTTGATCTATTATGAATAGATTAGATTTTGTTCTATTTATTTTCACATTATTATATAAATTTTTACAAACAGTCCTTCTGTTCTCGGAGTGGACTTTATATAGTGTCAAATTACAGGTAACACACACTGACTGTGACCGGGCTCGTTGTTTCTTTTATCTATTTTTATTTGATCTCTTCTTTTCTTTTTTTTTCATTGATGAATGTGATTATCAATAAAATTTATATATTTGGTCATGTACAGTAAGCCTTGTAAGCTATTTTTCATATGATCTATAGTTATTCTTATGTGGTTTGATACATAAGCATCACTTATGGGAATACAGAGTTTTATTAATGATGACAACAGTCGGTTTCAGCTTCGTTCTCTGTGTGTTTGCTCTCGATGTTCCTGCTAACATTAACGTTAGTGTATTTGTCCAAATCAACTCTATGTTGTAGATATGTCTCTCAGCAGCATGACCAAAATACCTTACAAGTTGTCTAAAAATTATTTTATTAAAAAAGAGCGTGTTGTGAACAGATTACAAATACTGTTAACAGTGTGTATGTGTGGTGTGTGTGTGTGTGTGTGTGTGTGTGTGTGTGTGTGTGTGTGTGTGTGTGTGTGTGTGTGTGTGTGTGTGTGTGTGTGTGTGTGTGTGTGTGTGTGTGTGTGTGTGTGTGTGTGTGTGTGTGTGTGTGTGTGTGTGTGTGTGTGTGTGTGTGTGTGTGTGTGTGTGTGTGTGTGTGTGTGTGTGTGTGTGTGTGTGTGTGTGTGTGTGTGTGTGTTTGTGTGTGTGTGTCAGTTATGTGATTGGGAGCTGTTATACAGGAATCATGAAAGCAGAATTTTGAATATCAGAATATCAAACCATCAGTAAAAAGTGTGTTTAATGCAGTGTCGTCTTGTAATACTGTTAGTCTAAAACAGATTGCATGCATGCTTTGAAAAAAAAAAAAAAAAATATATATATATATATATATATATATATATATATATATATATATATATATATATATATATATATATATATATAACAATAAATACAATAAATGCCCAACCCAAATGCACACAATAAATGGGCAACTATATATATATATTTAAATATATATATATATATATTTAAAAGTTGGGCATTTATTGTGTGCACACATTTACTCTCACAAAGGTGTGAATATTAATATGTGTATTTTGCCAAATGCTTGCACTAGTCAGTTACTCTGTGATGCCATAGTCCAATAAGAATGTGCAGGTGAGCTGTGTGTTCAGCTGATCTCCTGGAAGAGACACACAACAGCCTTCTGCCGCCCCCTAGTGCCGCTCCACATCTCTAGAGCCACACCAGGACCAGGATTCACTCGGGCTTATATCCGGACACACTTGTGTTGGTGTTTCTGTAGAGCACACAACATTTTAAGACTCTTCTGCTGCTTTTTATATGGCAGTAATCATACATGTTAAAGGAGTAGTTCACTTTAAAAAAAATCTTTTGCTGATATCAGTCGAAAAGAAATGAAGGTTTTTGATGAAAACATTCCAGGATTTTCTCCGTATAATGGACTTCAATGGGAACCAAACGGTTCAAGGTCCAAATGAGAGTTTCAGTGTAAACTGTTCAAAGGGCTTTAAACGACACCAGATGATGAATAAGGGTCTTATCAAGCGAAACGATCACTCATTTAATAAATAAATAAAAAAGGTTAAGTTTTATAAGCTCAAATGCTCGCCTTGCTCTGTTCTGTGATGCACGTTCGTGACTCTCCTGTTCGAACTCGTTCATCAAAATGAACAAATCTTTTCCTGAGTCATCTTGTTCATTTCGTTTGTTAAATGAACCAATTGCCGTCTGCATCCGGCGAGGAATGTTGTGTACTCTCGCAAAGCACTTGCATTAGCTATATATATTTCTATTAGAAAGTTTTGTAAGCAAATGTTTCTTGTGGATTCGGAAAATTTTTGCGAGCGGTTTCTTGCGGAACGTATGGCAAAAGATCGGTAAGTTAAGGTCAGTTTTTCCTGTTTTGCAGAGAACATTTTCAGTCAGAAATTCTTTTATGTAAATGGATAAAGCATTTTTGCTTAGGAATTCCTTCACACTAAGAAAAAAATATGTGGTGATGGTGCAGTGGATAAGACACATGCCTTTGGTGTGAGAGACCCAGGTTCGAATCCACTGAGTGTCCCTGAGCAAGACACTTAACCAGTGGTGGAGGAAGTACTGAATATCAGTACTTAAGTAAAAGTACAAATAACCAGATAAATATTTACTTTAGTAAAAGTCGAAGTAACACAATGACAACCATACTTAAGTAAAAAGTAAAAAGTACCTGATTTTAAATGTACTTTAAGTATTAAAAGTAAAAGTACTTGCATAACAATTTATTCTCTTAATGTCTATTTTCTAATGATTAATAAAACATTCATTCTAACTCATTCAACCTAATACTCATATAATGATGGAAAAAATTAGTTGTCACCATTTCTGAAACAAGCTTGCAATTAATTAGGCAATATACACATATCATGCTTATCCTTACTATATGTTAATAACTATGTTTGGCAGTTAAACGTGATTAATTTATGGTGTAATTCTGAACCACTTGGCTTGCCATAACCCTAACCAACCGTATATTACACACGGTGCGTTTCCTATGCACGTAAATATAAAATTTTCGTGTATAAATTGCACGATAAATGCACTGCGTGCGAGGCGCATTTAGTGTGACCGAGTTGATGTATCTATGGCAACCAAACGTCACTGGTGAGACAAACGTGCAACGGACGGACGGTCAGATTACGTTTTGGCAGGGAAAAACTGGTCCGAAAATGTAACAAAAATGTAACAGAAGTTGTAGAAATGTAGTGGAGTAGAAAGTATAATAATTGCTGCAAAATGTAACGAAGTAAAAGTAAAAAGTATGCACTATTTATTCTACTTCAGTAAAGTAAAGATACATGAAAAATGTACTTAAGTAAAGTAACAAAGTATTTGTACTTCGTTACATTCCACCACTGCACTTAACCCCTAGTTGCTCCAGAGGCGTGCAACCTCTGACATATATAGAAATTGTAAGTCGCTTTGGATAAAAGTGTCAGCTAAATGTAAATGATCAATGAGTTATGAGAGCATATCATTTTGCATTGCTTTAAATCATCAAAATAAGCAATCTTCCACTTTTTATAAGATTCAACTCATTTTGATGTAATTTAAGTTGAAATGACTTACATTTTTAAGTACAATCAACTTGGATGTTGAAGGCAGCAACTTTTTACAGTGTTTAAACTCTCCTTTAAACTCAACGCAGTTCTTGAAGTTTCAGTGGTTTGCGCGCAGTTGAAGCCGTTTCCGGATCCAAACGAGAACTTTCAAGAACTGAAGAAATCCCCAAGACTCGAAGATCTCTTGAAACCCATGAGTTTGAGGATGCCGTTCAGCTGTGAGGACGGGGTTGAGGAGGAAAGAAGCGCCTCATCAAAGACGGGCAGAAGTGTGGGCTTGCGCTTTGATGTCACGAGCGAGACGTTCAAACACACACGGATGGGTCGGTGTTCGGTTTATCAGGTGTGCCAGCTGATACAACACAGCTCTGCTCTCCCTAGCTATTAACATCTCCATCACCTCTGATATCGTTTCTAATTATCCTGAGTTATGATGGGGGGAAAAACACTTTCTGCAAATCTTGCAGGTCCTAATTTGGAGTGGTGGGAGTTAACACACCTGCCATGTTCCTGCTGACAGCGTGCTTTGAGCGAGGGGGTTGTTTTGTTGGGAACTTTGAGAGTTGCCAATACCGGCACGGCCTCACCATGTGAAAACGTTGACTGCCGGATGATTGATGGTAGTTATTTGTGGCTTCCTAACCCTCATCCCTTCTCCTGCCTTCCCCAACACTTCTACCCATCCCTGCCTGCATCTCTCGCTCCTGTTTTTCCGGGGTTTCCAACTCGGAGGCAGTGAAAGGGTGATTAATAATGTGTAATGCCGTGTGAGCTGCTCCCTGTGACATTTGGAGAGGGCGTTCTCCGTCTGCTGCACGAAAAAAGAGAGAGAGAGAGAGAGAGAGAGAGAGAGAGAGAGAGAGAGAGAGTGTTCATTCTACATCTCAGACATTAATTTCTGTCCAAAACAACTCATCTTCTCATCTACGTTTCTGATGTTTTAATCCTTTATTTCCACAAATCTGGAAGCTGTTATCCATTATATATACAGTAAAGTGTTCATAATTAATAATTATCCTTTATACGATTAATTACATCCAAAATAAAGGTTTGTGTTTACATAATATATGTGTGTACTGTGTATAATTATTTTGTATATATAAATACACACACACATATACATGTACATGCACAGACAGACAGACAGACAGACAGACAGACAGATAGATAGATATGCATGCATTAATGCAATAAATCAAAAGAATTTTTTGAGTTTTTCACATCAACGTATATTTTACTACAACCCCACCCCATTCTCAATAATAATAATTATAATGCATCTGGACATTTTTTCTCAGTGGTGATTATTACAGTACAACAACAAAATGTTTTATTACAAAATATAAATGTAAAATTTAATGTGCAAATTTGTATTATATAAATCAGCAGAAAGAAAGACTAAATATTAAACAATTAAATATGAAAAAATACTTGTTAAACATTATAAATATTACTAAAGCAATTGGTATATCATAATATTTATATTACAGTAATGCAAATGATATTGTTTTGCATTATGTTAATGAGCTTAATTGCCATAAATTCTAGTCCTGAAGAAAATGTCTTTGTTCAAAACACCTGATAATTTCGTATTTATAAGTCTATATTATAATTTCTTTATTCACTCTTTTATGATTTATGAGATTCACCTATTAGCCTGTACCTCTAGAAGAGAAAACAATAGTGTGCTGTTATAATATCTACTATTACTCTATCAATTTCATTAGTATGTATTATTATTATTATCATAATGTATCAACTGAAAGTGGTGTTGAAAGCCAATATGATGCGTATAATTAAAAATCTATACAGTTGTGCCTCTATAGAAACTTGTATAGACTCTTCAGTCACATTACCTCTGAGTGCAAAAATGATAGCCTATGTGTGTGTGTGTGTGTGTGTGTGTGTGTGTGTGTGTGCGTGCGTGCGTGCGTGCGCGCGTGTGTGTGTGTGCGTGTGTGTGTGTGTTTGTCACTGTTAAGCCCTGAATCAGGGGGTCTGAGGTGTCCCATCGGGGCCAGAGCCAGCGGGACCCCACACACAGTCTAACAGGCACTCTTAGTGGCTGTCTGGTGAAAAGACTGAAATTATCTGCCAATTCACATCCAAAGCAAGTATATTTTTATAAGGGAGGCTATGGGAGGTGTTACAACACATACAAAGTTTCATAAAGTGTCATAAATCTGAGAGAAATATTCATCAAGAAATAATTTAGGACTGACCTTTATTTAAACATTTGGGATTTTTTTTTTTTATAAATATATTTATTGAACATTTTCCAAACTTAACAAAACACAACACGGATTACAACCATGAAAAAAAGGCATAATGACACCAATCACATTTAACATAGGCCACTTTAAAGTTAAAAAATAAATAAAGGTACAATACAATTTCAGACACAATAAGTACTCACTCAAAAGGCATTTGAGTGGGGAAACCTTTCTGCAGAATAGTTGACAACTCAACCCCGAGATTATTTATATAGGGTTTCCAGATATTATAAAACTGGTCTGGCTGACCATTAACTACACAAGTTAAAGGGTGGGTTTACTGCTCTTTTTCTTTGCATGATTGTGTTTATGAGGTGCAATATAACATGTATCCATGGTTTTTCTTTTTTTAAAAGTCTTATTTTTCATAAATTTCACCTTAATTGTCAGCCGCGCTCTCCTCTGTCCCCTGAATGACCGGTTGACTTCCTGAGTCTATGAAAACACTCCCTCAGAATGACGTGGCGGGCTCAGATTTGTTTGTTTGGGCCGGTGTGTTGTGATTGGCTAAACTGTCGCTCACGGTTGTCCGGAAGATTAACGCCCATGACCTTTACGGGCGAAACGGGCGGGCATGCCAAATGTGGATAACATAGACGGTGGATACACGTAAATAATGATGTCGATACTGCAGTATCAGTGAGGCAGAATCAGACCGAGAAAGCCGCGATGAATTCGAGTTAAGCAGAACCTCACAACACACGGCTCTTAATAAAGGTTTCTGAATGATAATTTGCTTCATTTTTTTAACTTTATACACGTTTGTTTTACACAATAGCATCTGACTGGCAACAATAGCAACTGACTGGCTAACTAATGTTAAACACAAACAGCGTTTGCAGGTTTACGTTCTTGATCAAATCGAAAATAAAGTCATAAAGCATATATATATGAAAAATACATTTACAACATTAGTACTTATACAAAATTCAGGTCCATAATGTTTGTACGCGTTTGCCGTAGACACAAAATAGCATAACTAGTAGCCCATAAAGCCTACAAAGCCAGCGTTGGCATTTGAAAAAAAAAAACACAACGCTACGCTACGTCGGGAATTATACATGCAAATACATTTAAAATGATGAAGTATTAGCCTACTTACAGGTTGTGGCCCAACAATTGCTGACTTTTAACTGCTGGTTTTAAAGTTGGATCTGCTTCATGATTTAGAAACAGTTTCTTGTTTACGTTAATCCAGTGTTGAACTCGTGGAGATTCTGGAAGCTGTCTCTCGTAAATGCGCAGCACAGAGAGCTAGATTACGATCGTCACTTTCAGGAATGTAATCAAACACAAATTGTATCCATTGTTGTCGAAGTATAGTGTCCGTGGGAAGCCCGAAACACAGAAGACCTGACAGCTGCATGAACACAACTCACTCGACGCATGCCCTTTCCTGCATATTCCGGAGGGAGTGGTTGATGCAAATGTGTGGGTTAGTGACGTACCATAACCCAGCTGTAGTCCAAAACGAGTCGTTTTTGTAGGCAATTTTACTAGGGATGAGCGAGTACAGCATTATCTGTATCTGTATCTGTATCTGTTAACCATATGAAGTATCTGTATCTGTATCTGTACTCGGACTGGGTAGGGCCTAAACCCGGAAGTGGGTCGGGTAGTCTTGAAATGGGCGCGGCTTTAACCGGTATGTTATTTTAAGCATGCAATTGATATGGGTTGATCAGAAATTGTTATATTTATTGCTGATAAGATAACTATTTACATGACAGCATCAGCATTGAGCTTCAGATCAATGGTTTTGATCATGATAAACAAACTACAGAACAAGTTTTGCACCAATGAATACAACACATATGCTTGCAATTATGAAGTAAAATGTAATGAACAAGAGTTTTCATCTCAACTAGGGCTGGGTGATATGGACCAAAAGTCATATCCATATTTAGGTGAATTTCGAATTTCGATATACAAAAAATATCCTGATGTTTTTTCTGCAAAGTGAGAGTAAATGTTCAGTCAAAGCCAAATATGACATGTCACAAGTAGTTTTATTGAAACATGAACATTTGCAAAATCAGTGAATAAATAATAAACAGGTTTCTTCACCTTAGGGCTGCATGATTATGACAAAAATCTTAATTGCAGATTATTCCCTTGGATTGTAATTGTGATTTATTTATTTTTATTTATTTATTTATTTTGTTAATACAACGTTGGTATGAGCCATTACAGTCATTTAAAAAATATAAAAAAATAACACAAAGAAAAATATGGGCATTAAGGGGTTAATATAGACACGACAGTTACCATGGTGAATACACAATACTAACAAGAACTGTTCATGAAACATGGAAACTGCTTCTGGTGAATAAAATGAAAATCATACCTGCATTGCTTTTATTTCGTGTAATTTACAACGTAACGGTGTTGCATGCTCGTATACCGGTAGTTTCTTTTGCACTTATACAGTGAGACATACAGCGCGCGCGCCGCATATGCACGTGCAATTGAGTGTGCGCTACGACTAACGTTACAGTATAACGGCTGACAGGACAGAGAGTCCGTTTTGCTGAGGTGAAAGACTTTATTTCATGTTATAACATAACATGCTTTAATCAGGCATGCAAAGTGGAAAAGGAGTGACGGGGCGCGGGGAGCAGTGCGAGAGCTCTGGGTCAGCAGCTTGCTTGGAGCAAGGATCACAGCGCAAACCTGAACTATCGATATGCGATATGATCTAATTTCATATCACATTTAAAATATATATATATTATTTATATTGATATATCGCTCAGCCCTAATCTCAACATAACTTTATTATTTATTTTTTTTTATCCGAGCACAGATATTGACTTGTATTACTCGTATAATATTCGTACTCGTCAAAAGTGCTTTATCTGTACCGGATACTCGCTTTAGCCGAGTATCCGGCTTAACTTTAAATTTTACTTCCTGATTTTTAAAAGACGATATTCTTGCTTACACTAAACTTTCAGTGCTGCAACTTTGCAGATACTGTTCATGCACCAACAGCAACATTACACACTATTTAAAATGAAAAAAAGTGAAATGGCAGTAAACCCGCCCTTTAAATATTCCAACGGAATAAGTTC
The DNA here is from genome assembly GCA_030378365.1 of Hybognathus amarus. Classification (NCBI taxonomy): domain Eukaryota; kingdom Metazoa; phylum Chordata; class Actinopteri; order Cypriniformes; family Leuciscidae; genus Hybognathus; species Hybognathus amarus. The sequence continues at coordinate 134,904 of JAQIUQ010007727.1, read as the reverse complement.
CATTAAAATCTTTTAAACATTTGGGATTTGACTGGATCATAAATGTTATGCTATGATTTCATTGGTGAATATTATTGTCCCCACCCATATGACCTTGGTTACATCATCATCAGTCATTTATTCGATTTTTAGTTTGGAAAACCATATCTATCTATCTATCTATCTATCTATCTATCTATCTATCTATATATATATATATATATATATATATATATATATATTTATATAAAGTACATTGATGTAGAATTATTTAAAGTAAAGAATGATCTGATATGATAGTCAACTCAATGCAAACTGTTCATACAAATGAAAATTCACGATGAATTGAGTGAATATAAAAATGCAGGAGCTTTTAAAAAGACAGAGCATTTGAGATGTGGAGAGAAAGTGTTTCATTAAATGGTCAATATATCTTGTGTTTTCTGGATCATTTAAGCCACATTACAGTGCAGTGAAACTCTTTTAATTTCTAAAGTGCCTTTCAACGGCTTTACCTTCAGGCTGGAGGAGAAAGCAGCAGCTGGAGCCAGAGAAGCGCACCGGCACACCTATACACACACACACACACACACACACACACACGTATGGACGCATATATGTGTGCACACAAGCATAAAAACACAAAGACACTTTAACAAACAGTCATTAAATATCCTACACAAAGATTAAAGGAAAAATACATTCCTAGAAAATCTCCTGATTGCTTAAAAACTACATTTTATGGAACAAATGTTGCTGCCATGATGCTAGCATAGTGGTTACTTACTATCCCAAATGACAACAGCGCTAAACAAAGCCATTCATACCTGTATGAATAGTAGTGTATATTAAGTCTCATAGTGGTGGGATGACAAAGTATGGATGGAGGTTGAGGGTTGGGAATGACACAGATGATATAGGTGTCGTCCACAATGTTGAAGTGGTGAATGTGTTGAAAGAAGGAGTGAATGTATAGTTGGGGTGTGTCTTTGATTGTTAATACATACCTGTAAATGAAGCTGGACTTTCTTGGTGTATACCTGTACTTCAGGATATAGGCAGGATATCTGTTCATCTGACAGAATAAAAGAAACAAAGCCCATAAGCCCTTTATTATCTCGGTTGTTTTTCCTAAAAAAATGATAAATCGTTTTGAAGCCTCCTGCTTCTCAGATGTTCCTCCAGTAATCTCACATGAGTCTTAGAAGCGATCTCAACAAATATCCATCAAACTCTTCAAACACTGAGTGATTTGAGCTGCTATCCACATTCATTTTATAACTCCACTATTAGAGTCAACTCGTTTTTTTCTCTCTCTCTCTTCAGAAACACACCTGAGACAGAGTTTAAACTTGAATTAAATCTTATGATCTTTGATAGACATTACGATTTTAAGAATATACTTTTACTCTAAATATTGAATGTTTGAAACAAATATTATTTCCAATCAATTATATTTCATTATAACTCAATTTAATCCATTGATTTAGGATTAGAGTTAGGGTATGATGATTAAACTGTACTTCAATCATGACAGCTCTCGAAATCGTTTCGCATTTGTATTTTGTCTTGGCGGACGAGCTGCTGCTGTTTATTATTGCTGCTGCAGAGCAAGAATAGACTAGCCACTGCTAATCGACTGTGAGCATGTAAGATATGCTGCTGCATAAATAGAAATACATAAATCCTGTAGAAGATATGAAAGCTTTAACATAAATTCTGCCAAGAAGTCTGAATTCGTTACTTGGTCCGTCACTTACTACCTTCACATCGAACCAATCATGTTCTAATACTTGCAGTATGAAAGATCAGTTACAAATGTCTGAGTTCGCAGATGCTGACGCAAACAATTACCTCCATCCTCCCCGCCACCACCAGGATTTTCCCTTTCCCTCCATCCTCCCCACCACCACCAGGATTGTCCCTTTCCCTCCATCCTCCCCACCATCACCAGGATTGTCCCTTTCCCTCCATCCTCCCCACCACCACCAGGATTGTCCCTTTCCTCCATCCTCCATCCTCCCTGCCACCACCAAGATTGTCCCTTTCCCTCCATCCTCCCCCGCCACCACCAGGATTGTCCCTTTCCCTCCATCCTCCCCCGTCACCACCAGGATTGTCCCTTTCCCTCCATCCTCCCCACCACCACCAGGATTGTCCCTTTCCCTCCATCCTCCCCCGTCACCACCAGGATTGTCCCTTTCCCTCCATCCTCCCCACCACCACCAGGATTGTCCCTTTCTCTCCATCCTCCCCACCACCACCACCAGTATTGTCCCTTTCCCTCCATCCTCCCCCGCCACCACCAGGATTGTCCCTTTCTCTCCATCCTCCTCGCCACCACCAGGATTGTCCCTTTCCCTCCATCCTCCCCCATCACCACCAGGATTGTCCCTTTCCCTCCATCCTCCCCACCACCACCAGGATTGTCCCTTTCTCTCCATCCTCCCCACCACCACCACCAGTATTGTCCCTTTCCCTCCATCCTCCCCACCACCACCAGGATTGTCCCTTTCTCTCCATCCTCCCCACCACCACCAGGATTGTCCCTTTCCTCCATCCTCCCCGCCACCACCAGGATTGTCCCTTTCCTCCATCCTCCCCGCCACCACCAGGATTGTCCCTTAAAACAGTTAATTTTAGTGAAATTACTAAAACTAAAAGGCAGAAACGAGAGAAGATGTCGGAGTAGATGCTCTGTGCGGAAATGCGCGAGATGGTACGTGCGGAAATGCTTAGGAGGAAATGCGATGCTACCAAGCCGACCAATCTTGCGGTCCCTGTCATCGCGACGTATAGTTAAATTTTTGAGGAGGTGTGCGTCAGGCTACGGTGAAGGGTAAGCAGTATGGTATGTGTCTGTGCGTATGCTATGCCGTACCTACTGTGCGCACCCTATGCAGAAGTATAAATTGGCCTTAACTTCCAAAGATATCAGTCTACATGTGTACACACTAGAAAAACAAATAAAACATGTCACATGGAATACAGAAAGACTTCTTGTGTGAAAAGCTCCCCTCGGTAGAAATCACGTCCAGGGGCACCACAATACGACCAAAAAGGGCACAGTCATTGTCACAATTAAAGGGGCAGGGGCTTAAGTCCCCTCTTGCTTAGGCAACCTCTACCCCCTTTTATTCAGGCCAGCCAACACCACCCACTCTGCCCTCTGGTTATCCAATGTTCTCTGCAAGCATCATTCTAAGCTCAGGGCCACTCTGGGCGGAGAGGAAGTGGCACAAATCGAAAGACCCCGACTGACCTTGGTTTATTTTAATCCCTCCTCTTCCTTCTCTGCTAATGTCTCCACTAGTATAATGACTTAGTACAACAACAAAACTAACAATTCTTCTGACTCTCGCACACTTTTCAAAACCTTCACCTCTCTTCATAACCCTCCTCCTCCCCCTCCTTCATCAACCCTAATAACAAATGACTTCATAAATAAAACAACAACCATCAGAGGCCAATTCCCCACACCACAAATCAACAAGCACATCTTAACAGCTAACACACATATTCTCCCCTCCTTCTCTCTGCTCTCAGAGACAGAAGTCTCCAAACTCATCCTTTCCAATCACCCCACTATCTGTCCGCTTGATCCTTTCCCCACTCAACTGAGACTGCCCTGCTCTCAGGTACTGACGCTCTGAGACTGGCAAGAGCAGCTTCCAAATCCTCAGTACTCATCTTGCTGGATCAGTCTGCTTTTTACAGTTAACCACCAGATCTGCCTGTCAATTCTCAAGATGAAGGGCATTTCAAGAACCGCACAACAATGGTTTTAGTCTTACCTCTCAGGTAGGTCCATCAGGGTGTAGTGGAGGGGTGAGATGTCTAATTCGCTAATCTAGTCTAATCTAATCTAGCTACTGGGGTGCCTCAGGGCTCAGTGCTTGGACCACTGCTTTCTCCATGCCATCACTAGGATATGTCATTCAGAACATGGATTTTTTACTATCGTTTTTTTACCTCTCATCCCATTCCTCTACCTTTCATTCCATTCCTCTACCTCTCATTACCTGATCCAGCTTGCTTCATGCTTCAGCAAGAGTGGTTTTTAACGATCTGAAGAGACGCATGTCACCTATAAAAAAATGCCACACCCCATAAAATTGCACTGGTTGCCAATTGTCACTCGCATCAAATTCAAGGTGCAGATATTTTCCAATAGAACAACCACTGGCTCTGCACCCCTATACCTAAACTAACTATTTCAGACCTATGTGTCCTCCAGAATCTTGCATTATGCAAGTGAACGGCGCCTTGTGGTGCCATCCCAAAGAGGCACAAAATCACTTTCACAGACCTTTACCTGGACTATTCCAAGCGTGTGAAATGACATACCTAACTCTACCCGAGCTACTTACTTCTGGCTCCACCTCAGTTCTCCGGCACCCTGGCTCCACCCTGTCCACCCTGCACTCAGCCATCCCCCTAATTCCACCTGGCATATCTGCCAAGGGTCCATCATGACTCCTCCCTCCACCAGCTCCCCTGCAGAACTTCATCCTGCAGTCCTCAGTCGCTCCACCTCTGCCTCAGTCTTCTGGCACCCTGGCTCCACCACACCCACTCATCACCACGTCTCCTTATCAGCCTTCAGGCCTGAAGGTCACTCTGTCTCTTTGGCTTTTCAGCTCCCCCTGGGTTTCCGCCTTTCACCAGCTCTGCCACTATCAGTCGTCCATCTGGTTCTGCCTGGTATCTACACCAAAGCTCCATTATGGCTCCTGTCTCCATTGGCTCCACTGTTGGCCTTCATCCTGCTAGCTCTGTTTGGGGTCCCTTCCTGGCTCCTCCTGCCATCATCTCCTCGCTGGCTTCTCTCTCATCTTTGGAGGTCCCTTCCGCCTCTCTCTGCTTTTTCCTTCCAAGCCCCCCTCCCTCCCTCATCTGTTAGACATTTGTAGTTTTAAAGTGCCTTTTTTATGTGAGATAATGTAACATTTAGTCTGTGTTTGAGTTGGACTTTGAGTTGTTTTTTCCTGATCTGTTTCCTTTTCTTTGCATTTATTTCCTTGGTTACTCATTGTTTGACCTGTTTCTCATATTTTGGTTGTTCGGTTTGTGTGTGCTGAGAGTTTTCAAGAATCAGGAATATTTAGTTATTTCTTTTTTTCTGTGCTTAATAAATGTCTGCTTCACCTAAATCCTGCTTTTTTCATTTGCTGCTGCAAAAACATTTAGACAAATATCTAAAAGTCTAAAATTCTATCATATCTAAATATAACAGAGTATTTTAAAATCCCCTTTGATTATCTCAATTTTACTGAATTTTTAAAAAATGTTAATCAATTGACCTTAAATTTCAAATATGAGTTATTTTTCATAATCTGTAACTGCATAGTGGATCCAAAACTTGTGTCACAAACAAAATTACAATTTAAAAAATAATAATAATTATTATCTGTGTATTTTCTTGCTTTAAGTTAAAGCAAACCCTAATTCAGTATCAGTGGATGAAGTGAATGCTTTGTTTAAATCTTTTTCTTTCAAAACAGCAATTTGGGCAGCAACTTATTGGGGAAAAGAATAGAGAAAAGCAAAATCATCCATCATGATGCATAAAAACAGCCTGCAGCACAGAAACTGCAGCCACACAGAGGGAAATATTTGCACAAGCCCGCTGGGCCTCCTCGTATGTAAGAATCAAAAAAACATAAATGTTTCAAAAATGTTCTCTTTTTATTAGATGAATTGCACCATTAAATAACATTATACAATGTGAAAATGCACCATTAATTTTCCCCAAAACAGACATAAATATGAGGCGGCGGCTGGTATCTCATGTCTCAATCTTCGGTGAGTCCCACAGGGGCACATTTCAGAGCTATTCTATCCCATTATGCAAATAGACACAATTGAGGAGAAGGAGATCTATAAAGGAGTGTTTGGGGCTCATCACTTTGAAATGTGAAAATAAATGGCTTTCTAATTGTTTGGCCTGAAACACAGAAACTGACTAATCGAGCAAGCAGCCCAGTGGTGGCGATCACAGAATATTTGTTGGCCTGTTAGGCTCTGAACATTAGAGGGGGGGGAAATAATATACAATCGGGGTGCTTACATAATCAATCATCGAACCAGGAAGAGAGATTTAAGAGAAAGGAAATTTCACGCACGGCACGAAAACGTGACTTCATAATGCATGATGTATTTAAAAAAGTCAATGTCTTCAAATGAAGTTTCATAAAAAAATGTGTAATCGTCCCAAGACTTAACATTCCCAAAAACAACAAAAGTCATCCCATCTACTGCACCAATCTTCGTCCCAAGGCAACCCCTAACCTTTCAAAAATACAAACACACACTCCCCACACATGACAAATGAATTCTAAAGGTTTACCAATTTATCAATGCAGATCTGCTTCAGAATTTCATTCTTTTTCACTAGCGGCGCAGGAATAGCTAATTAATCCACCTTCTACGTGGCGGTGTTCGTGTTTGTTGTTTATTTTTACTACTGAACGGAGAAATGCAGAAGCCAGGCGTTTTTCTTCTTCACTCCACGGCAACAGCAGGGAAGGTGATTAATTTTAATACAGCGGGAGGAGATTTTGACCCTAAACAGGAAAGTCTTGTTGAGGTTCTGATTTATTTTTGGAAGGTGACAATGGCATTAATTACGCCGCCGCAGGTGTAGGCCCTAATTTTTCTTCTCCAGCCCAGCCTCTGCTGGCCTCGTGTTCAAGACGTGACAACGGCGCAGCAACAACAGCAGCGGGACGGTAACATTTCGTCGCCGTTGTAAGTCAGACCCACGGCAGATTTCTGGGTGGCTGTAGAGCTTCTCACAGCTGAAGATTATACTTGACAGAACAGCAGGTATTTTCAGTGGTTGAAGCATAATCTTCAGCTATTTATATATGTATCCCTATAAAACATTTATTTCCCTATCAACAAAATGATGCATAGGGTCTCTAGGGAACACAATAGAGTGAATCCTATGAATAAGCAAATCTATTTTTGGACAAGTTCATCTTTATCAACCGCTTGAAAGAACTGATCTGTTATAAGATCAAGATTTGCCTGGTTATCATGACCCAGTTAGTCTCTGCTGGTACATTTTTATATAACATAACTACCCTATTTCTGGCTGCATTTGTCTCCTTTGACAGCCAATGCCTTTTTTTAGAAGGGTGAAACTGACTGATATTACTCGTTTACGTCACAGCTTGTGTATCTCCAAGAGGTCCTGCACCAGCCGAGCATTGAGATGAATAGACACTCCCCAAACACTGCACAACTGCGAACATTCGTTCAATTACAGGGTAAATTCTGTACCAAATGTCTTCTATAAACCTCCATTAAGGTAAGATTGGCTTGACCCTTGCTTCCTGCGGTAAAGATGTTGATGTTTAGTGTGTAATAAAAGGGTAAAACAGTGGATACATTTTTTACTTGAGTGAACTGCTTGAAAAGTATATCTGGCAGTAGGGAATTCATTCTTGTGTCTGACAGACAGATACACATAAGGAAAACAAGGTGTGTCAAGGGTAGATCAAGAACAGCCTTGACTGAGACAACCAGACAACATCAATCCTGCTATGATTGAGATAACAGTGTGTGGCATGAACATTTGACTCATAGCAAATTATACTGTATACTGAACAGTGGCAGTGTCATCTCTATGAACTTCTAGCACAATATAGAAGAAGTGGGTCTACAAAACTGATTGTCAAGTCAAGTCAAATATATTTATATAGCGCTTTTCACAATACAGATTGTATCAAAGCAGCTTCACAGTGATAACATGAAAGTAGTACAACACAGATCAATAATATTGTTAACTATTAAATAAACCCAACTAAGCAAGCCAAAAGCAGGCAAAGCAAGGCGACAGTGGCAAGGAACCAAAACTCCATCAGATTGGATGGAGAAAAAACCTTGGGAGAACCCAGGCTTAGTCGGGGCCAGTTCTCCTCTGGCTTACATTCATATTTTTTATATATAAATATTAAATATAAATATTGTTTATATGTAACACGGCGCCATAACATATCGCCAGCGTTGAGTCCGTCTCTTCACAGTCGTTGGGCATCTGAATTCCCCGTGAGTGGCTGGATACAAACTGGACCTGAAAATCACTATCTCGCAAACTCTTCGCAACCCAACCATACGTGCCAACGTGTCGAACCGTTTGTCTAAAAGGCTGTCGAGCCCCACTGCCGCGGTAATGCAGGGTCAGTGGCAAACGGTTCTGTATGGTATAACAGAGGAATAAAAGGTAAGCATTATGTGAATGCTTGGCTAAGAGATGCGTCTTTAGTCTAGTTTTAAACTGTGTCAGCGAGTCAGAGCCTCTGGACCGTATCGGGAAGGCTATTCCAGAGTTTTGGAGCTAAATGTGAGAACGCCCTCCCTCCTTTAGTGGACTTAGATATCCTAGGAATGACCAGAAGCCTTGAATTTAGTGATCTTAAAGAACGCGCGGATTGTAGGGCGAAAGAAGGTCCGTTAAGTACATAGGAGCTAAACCATTTAGGGCTTTATAGGTCAGTAGTAGTACTTTGTAATTGATACAGAACTTAATAGGTAACCAGTGTAGAAATGATAAAATCGGTGTAATATGATCATATTTTCTTGACCTAGTAAGAACCCTAGCGGCTGCATTTTGGACTAACTGTAGCTTGTTTATTGAGGATGCAGGACAACCGGCTAATAAAGCATTACAGTAATCTAGTCTCGAGGTCATAAATGCATGAACTAACTTTTCTGCATCAGAAACAGATAGCATGTTACGTAGCTTAGCAATGTTTCGAAGGTGGAAAGGCTGTTCTTGTAACATATGAAATATGATTTTTCGAAAGACAAGTTGCGGTCTAGTATAACACCCAGGTCTTTTACTGTAGTGGATAAAGTAACAGGACATCCATCTATATTAAAGTTGTATTGTAAGAGGTTTTGTGAGTAGTTTTTTGGACCAATAAGTAATACCTCCGTTTTATCTGAATTTAATAGCAGGAAATTACGCGTCATCCAGCATTTTATATCTTTGAGACACTGTCAATTTAGATGAGTTAGTGTTTTCGTCTGGTCGTTAATGAAATATGTAGTTGAGTGTCATCAGCATAACAGTGGAAATTAATTCCATGTTTTCTTATATTACCAAGTGGCAGCATATATATTGAGAATAGCAGAGGGCCTAAAACAGATCCTTGCAGTACTCCATAGTCTACTGGCGTTATCTTTGATTTTTCTCCATTTAAACAAACAAAATGAGAACGGTCCGATAAGTACGATCTGATTGTGATGGGGAAATAACACAGCTAAACTTGTAGGAATGCTTCGGTTTGCAACTTGCATTTTCGTTAAACTCTTTATTTTTGAACAGATGAAAATGCAAGTTGCAAAGCATTCCTACAAGTACATTAGCTGTGGCAATTTGTGTCTAATTTTTACATTTTCATTCAATATTCTTATGTCCCACTGAGGGTTAGGGTTAGGTATGGACTTTCACGCTTACTTTTTTTTGTAAAATAGTTTGGTTTTCTCATGAGATTGGTGTCAAGGACTGTGGTGTAGCTCAGTTGGGGGCTTGCATTTTCTGTTGCGCTGCAACTATGACATCTCTAAAATACCTTTAACTCTTTCTAGTTTTCATAAACATGCTTTAATATGCTGGTCCCTAATATATAATTATAGTTTTTCTCCACATAGCTATTTTATTTGGAATAACCTAAATATCAAATATAAAAATAAATCTCTTTTCTTTAATAATTGGTTTGACAAAAACATACTTAAACATACCATATGCGTGAGTCAACTTTTGGATGAAAGGGGTGTTTTGCTCTCTTATGAACATTTTATGCAAAAATTCTCTTTTCCAGTCTCCCCAAGAGAAAATGCCATTGTTTTTGGTGCAATTCCTGATTGTGTGAAACCTTTGGTCAATTCTGGCCTTAAAGGACCTTTAACTTCTCCACCTATTTTTGACAACGCTCATCTTTTTGTTGACCAATGTCTGTTCAGTAGATTATCAAATAAGAAAATGCGCTCAATTCTTAACAGAAATCAGATTTCTTTACCTGCCTGTGTAAGTTTTTGGAATAATAAATTTGATGATATAGGGTGGGAGGCTTTCTGGCTCGCTTCGGCAAAAAAATTTCTCATCTAATTAAGTGTTTGAAGTCTCAATCAAAATTCGCCAACTACTGGCCTGGCATGAATAATGCAGTGTTTTTAGTCGCTTCCACGGATCCGTGGGAACGGAATCGTTCTGACAATGTTGAAGTCTGTACAGCAAACTTTTCAAAAAATGTAAAGACATTTCCAGTTTTAGTACATTGTTGTTGTGAAAACATACCCTTATTGCATTATATTTGTATATTGTATATATATTTATAAACCTGAGAAGCATCAGACTTCATGTTAACTTCATTTAGACTTAAAGGGGTGATGAACTGAGAAATAACATTTTCCTTGAGCTTTTGAAATCTAAGAGGTCATCATATTATAAGAATATCCTGTAAGTTTCAGAACTGAAAACGTCCTTGTTAGTCCAATAAAAACTTTTATTGACTTTATTTTTAATGACGTTCCAGCTGATGAGGTAAAACATTGTCTGTCTGTTCGCATCATTTGCAGAGCGATTAAGAGTAAAGAACAGTGCTGTGCCATCTAAATTGATCTGAAAGGAATGGTGCAACACACGGACTCTGGTGTCGAACATGTATGGGCGAATCATTCCAGTTGCCATTTTACAACATTGTACGTTTTCAAAACAATTTCCCCAAGTGCACGACGGGTGGGTTGAAACAAAACTGCAATGCAAAACTGTTATCCACTCACAGCAGTTGGCGGTTACTTCCAAGTCTTCAGGCTCAAAACTAGGGTACAAAATAGCCTATTACTTATTAATTTTGATGTTTTTGATTGCAAAAACCAAGCGAACGTCATAAGTTGACCTCAGACAACAATATAATAAAATTTAAAAAGCCAGTTCATGGCCCCTTTAATATAATAGCTTTTTAAGGCAATATTTGAAGAACCTATAATATAACATCAACAACTTTTTTTTTCAAGTCAACTCAAATACTCTATAGTGAAAATGGTTCTGGATGAGAAGAGAGTTATTTGAGTGTTTAGACTGTATATCTGAATACTGTATTGAAAGACCCAGCCTCTCAGCTGATGACACTCCAGTCCAAATGTTTACTGCTCGGCTCACGTGAAGCGGCGCGCTGCCATGTGTCTGATTTTGACAGCACTTACCAAGGGATTTAAGTGCGATGGCTCTTGTTCACAGGCACTGCTAATAAATTATCACCCCTGAGTTCTTGTACAAGCCTTTGACAGTGACAGACGAGGAGGGAATAGGTCACACTTCCCCTCAGCTCTCTGAATGGAAACTCTTTTTAAAGTATTTTCAGTGTTAATAGTCGTTAGTTGTTTTACTCAGCGACCACTGAACTCAAGATATTGTGAAGTTGAAACCAATTAAAAAGCATTTGCAATAAACACACAGCAATCAAACAGCAAAACTAGTTTTAACTTATATTAATATTTTTTGTTTCTTGATATAGAGTATTCTTTTTAAGATAATTAAGATAAAAACATAATATTTTATGTAGAATGGGCCTGATTAAGCTATTTGACAAACATTATACAAGACAAATTAATTTAATAATATCAATTTCAAATTCATTCATTTATTCACACACATAGACTACACTTCAGACATGACGGCTTGAAGAGGCAACACAGAATGTTAACTCTTTCCCCGCCATTGACTGAATTTTACGGCAATCCATGTTTTCACTGTAATGCAGTAGGGGGCGCTATTACACATCTCTGAAAGAGCACTGAATCTCCTAATCAAAACACAGGAGAAGAAGAAGAAACAAGTGATAGAATTTGCTTATGCACACGCAAACGCGATACATTAAACAGCATATAAATCAAAACTGCCTAATGTTACCCAATGAAATGTCGACCCAGGACGAGCTACAGGACTGTTTTGGTGGTGTTGGTGGACTCAATCTTCTCCATCTGTGTTTTGATCAACGTTCTGAATCCAATCCAGACGGAGACTTTGACAAAAGTGTGATTTACACATAGTTTTGTTCAATATGTTTATTTATTTATTAAAAAATTTTATGAAACTTACCCACAATTCAAGTGTTGATGTTCAGATATTCATCCAACTAAATATTCTGGCCATGAAATAGTTTTCATGAAAATGATCAAAAATGCTGGCGGTTGCTGGCAACTTGTTTTTTTTTTTTTTTAAATGCTGGCAGGGAAAGAGTTATAGTCACTAGAGATAGTCACAAAATATTGCAGTCAAAATAAGTCAAAAGTCACTTTCAAACCAAGCAGCTTTCATAATGTGCAGCCGTACAATCAAAAATTGCACCCTAAGACAATATAATTTGCCAAAATCTGTTGATAATTACTTTCATTAGTACTGTACTAAATAAATAAAAAATGTATCACTTCTGGAGGGACTGTGAAAACGTATGCACACATTTGTATGGATAACTCATGTTGCAGCTTTTGGGCTCATGGTAAGTAAATCCAAATATCATTGGCTGATATGCAGGAGCTGTTGGGGTGTCCCGTCTGCTTCCTCTGCCACTACACTTGAATTTAAACATCCAGTCCAATCCAGGTCTCCACACACACACACACGGCGTGACAGCGAGTCTAATTATGGGGTGAATTAGCGTCCCGTGTAGCCCTGATTACCCCCTGGTGAGCGGACACACAGAGCGGCTCCCGGCCCCCGCCGGCCCGTCCTGTTCCTCCTCTCCCGAGTGTTGTCTCTTCATTCCTCTGACAGCTCCCTCATTTCTCCATTACAAATTGCCGGCGGCTCCCCTCGGCATGCATCACGGCGTGAGGAGCCAGCCTCAATACCGCCGCTCGGGCCGGTTCATTTATTACCGAGTTTGTTTGCACTCTTATCTGCGGCCTTGCCTGGCCGGACCATCCATCACGCACACATCTGCCTGCTGCCCGTCCCACCCCCCAAAGCCCAACGCTGGCAATATCTCTGTCTCTCTCCCTCTCTGTCTTTCTCACTTACACAGCCATCTGTCTGCCCGTCTCACTCCACCTCCTGGATCCTCCTATTTTTTTGTTTCCATTTCACTCATTTCTGAGGTCTGATGTGCTCATTTCTTTCTTATAGACTTGTATAACCGGCATGGAGCTCTGCTTTGCACTTTTATTCATTTACATGTGGAACTATAGCTAAATAATAAACCCTCTTTCCTAGAAGGTCAAGCTCAGGGTCCAACAACGTTACCCTTATCCTGTATAATTACTCTGTATTAAAGACCAAACACTGCTGATTACAATTTCCATTCCCATTTGGACGTCAGGCTCACCAGTGTGTCGTTATCACTTTTTGTGGAATACAAAAGGAAGCATTTTGAAGCATTTTCATGCTTCCCTTTTCCATACAACTGCAGTCCGGACTCTATGGCTAGAGCTGCTAAATTCAAATTTGAATTCAAATCTAATTTAACATAAAAATCCACATTCAAATTAAAAATGGTGCATTCCAATTTTAGGTGTGCGCCAGGAAGTGTTGGGTAACGCATTACCCTAGAGTTAATTAATTAGATTACTTTTTCAATTAACTAGTAAAGTAACTCAATATTTTTACATTTACAACAAAAGTTTAGATACTTTTTCAAACAAGTAACGCAACTTACTTTGTTTTGCCATTTACTGACTGACAGCTCTCCTGCCCCAACACATTCTCATCCTTTGACATTTCGGCGAAATACTACGCACATGGCACCCTTTAGTGTCAATATAACACGCACTGTTATGGGTAGGTTTAGGTCTGGGGTAGGGTCTGAGTCTCATATTGACGCTAAAGGATGCCACTCACCTGTATGACGCCTTGGGTTCTGCATGTTATATTGACGCTAAAGGGTGCCATATGCGGTAGTATTTCGAGCGAAATGTCAAATGGCTATATGACACCAAAGGACATGATTGCGTTTATGGGGTATGTTCCATGTATTCGTGGTTTTCTTTTTTAAAAAGTCTTATTTTTCATAAATTTCACCTTTGTCAGCCGCGTTCTCCTCTGTCCTGTGAACGACCGGTTGACTTCCTGATTCTATGAAACCACTCCCTCAGAAACAGGGTGGTTCAGCGAAGTCTGTATTGGGAGAGTGGGGGACGGAGCTGTGCGGTGAATAAGTGGCAAACACCTGTCTGTGATTTCAGTGATTGGCGGTAAGGAGAGCGCATATAAGTGGTCCGTACTTTTGTCTGACCCTGCGGTTCTGCTGCAACTAGCCGCCGGCTCAGATGCTTCAGTCCGCTTGCCGCCGAATGCGCCCTCCTGCTGGGAGGGAGGCCGCAGGGAGGCGCCCCTGCCCGTATAAGCCCCGCAGCCCTGCTGCGTCGCTCCCATTACGGGCAGCTCAGATATGGCTTGTAGTTCTTCAGGGAGTGGTCGCAGGCCCACTCCTTCCCCCGGTGGAGGGCTGGGGAGAAACTTTTCTTCAAAGAGCTGCATTCCATCTCTGAGCACACAGAGCAAGATGAAAGTGCGCAACGCCCCGTGCCTCGCCACTCTCATTCTCATCCTCTGTCTCTGAGGGTGTGGAAGGGAGTGTGTGTCGTCCCTGGACCACACCACTCCCATCCCCCTCTATCGCCAAACCCCCGGCAGAGCAGACCCCCGTGGAACGCTGGTCCTTCCCTGGTCTCCTCTGTCGGGGAGTGGAGCTCGATTGTGCACCTGTGGGGGGTAACACCCCGTGGCTGCCGGTTTCTCCGCCCCGCTGCCCCTACGGGGGACGCCTGTGACTCGGATGATTCCACTTTACGGGTTCATGGAAGCTTGGTTAGAGCTTCCCGGTTCTCTACGACCGATCCTGGATCTTCGCGTCCTGAACCGTTCAAGATGCTCACAGCCAGACGCATTTTCGAATGCATTTGGCCTCAGGACTGGTTTGCGAGCGGTAGACCTGAAGGACGCGTACTTTCATGTCTCCATCTTACCTTGACACAGACCGTTTCTTCGGTTTGCCTTCGAGGGCCAGGCATATCAGTATGTGGTTCTCCCATTCGGGTTGGCTCTGTTCCCTCCTGCTCTTTACCGAAGATCGTCGGGGTTCGCATCCTGAATTACCTCGACGATTGGCTGATCCTAGCACACTCTCGAGCTCAGGTTTGCGAACACAGAGACCTGGTGCTTCGGCACCTATCCCGTCTGGTCCTTCGGGTCAACTGGGAGAAGAGCAAACTTTGCCCCGTGCAGAGGATCTCTTTTCTCGGTATGGAGATAGACTCGGTCGCCATGTCCGCGCAGCTCACGAATCGAGCACGCGCACTCACTGCTGACTTGTCTTCGACAGTTCGAGGGCAAGAGTGCGGTCCCACTGAAACTTTTCAGAGGCTCCTGGGGCATATGGCATCCGCAGCCGCGGCAACGGCGCTCGGTTTGCTTCATATGAGACCGCTTCAGCTGTGGCTTCGCGATCGAGTCCAGAGGTGGGCATGGCATCCCGGCCTGCCGTCAGACCTTTTTCCTGTCGACGAACCTCAGCTTTTTACGGGCAGGTGTCCCTCTTCAGTGAGTTTCCAGGCATCTTGTTGTCTCCACAGATGCTTCCACCATGGGTTGGGGAGCCATGTGCAATGGAAATGCCGCCACGGGTTCCGCTGGGTAGATGCCTGAGTTCAGTCTCGGCTCCTCAGCGAAGACATACTGCGGTTGCGTCCGCTTCCTCCTTTTATACTCACGGGGTGAAGCGGAGATACGCTATGCAAATTCCGCAGACCCATGGCATTTTCATGCCATTGGCTCGTTTTTAATACTCGAAGAGGATTGGCTTTCTATGCGAAACCCCCATTTCTCCGTCATTCCACGTGACGTCTCCGTTCCCTACTCAGGGAACGAGGGTTACATCCGTAACTGTAGACGTTTCCGGTGTTGGATTTTCGGAGAGTCTGGAAGCTGTCTTCCGTAAATGCGCAGCACAAAGAGATAAATTACGATCGTTATTTTCAGGAACATAATCAAACATAAATTGTATCCATTGTTGATGAACTACAGCATCCGTGGGAAGCTCGATCACAGAAGACCTGACAGCTGGTGGACACAACACATCTTGACGAGCCGCAGAAATATGGCCATGCCCTTTCCTGCATATTCCAGAGGGAGGGTTGATGCAAATGTATGGGTTAGTGACGTCTAAAACCCAGCTGTAGTCCCAATCGAGTCGTTTTTGTAGGCATTATAAACTTCCTGATTTTTAAAAGACGGTATCTCTGCTTACATTGAACTTTCAGTGCTGCAACTTTGCAGATATGGTTCATGCACCAACAGCAACATTACACACTATTAAAAATCAAAAAAGTGAAATCGCAATCAACCCCCCCTTTAAAGGGCACCTATTATGCACCTTTTTACAATATGTAATATTGGTCTCTGGTGTCCCCAGAATGTATTTGTGAAGTTTCAGTCAAAATACCCCACAGTTAATTTATTATAACCATTTGATAATGTCATTTTGGGCCCTGTTTAAAAATGAGCTGTTTTGTGTGTATACCACCTTAAATGCAAATGAGCTGAATATCCCGCCCTGCTTTTGGATGAGGGAGTAACTTGATACCAATGGCAGTCAGTACTGAGAGAGTGAGAGAAACCGCTGTTTTGAATGTCATTCAGCGTACCTTTGAATCTGAATATATAAATAGTACGAAGAGACTCCGGCAGAATAAACACAAATGAGGATGGACCAGTACGTCTCGGTATGGTTATTTGATACATTTATGTACTTATAGAGTTGTAATCGCATCCTGATTTGCAATTATGAATGTGCAACACACACACACAGACACACACAAACACTGCTGATAAAGTTTGCTACGTACAAGCGATTACAATTACATTTATGAGAGGGACCTGTGGCGTCATGTTTACTTGTCATACATGTGCTTCTGTGGCAAATGTGAGGAGATGGCTAACTTACAGAACAACAACATATATGCAGTTTTTAATACAATATCTTTTAATATATATATATATATATATATATATATATATATATATATATATATATATATATATATAAACGTATGGTTACACACTGTACAAACCAGGTTTAAATTATATAGCCTACACAGACATCCTACGACGATCAACAACTTTAGACGCATTTGTTGTTGAATTGGCTTCCATAGACATTCGACTAAAAAGACTATTTGCTTAAAAATCATAAAATAAACTTACTGTTACTGGAGGTGACGGTGGATTCGCAAACAGTAGACGACGATCCACACTTGAGGATTAACTTTTAAGCCACAACAACAGGATTAACCCAAGACAGAACATTTATGTTTCCAAGAGACATTACTGGCTGTCGTTGAAACAATGGAGGATGCTGTACAGATCACCGAGGGCGGGGTCTATGCCACAACCACACTGTCAATCAAACCCCTTGCTCAATTCTACGTCACAAAGCGCTGAATCTTAGAACAGCTCGTTCTGAGACAGTGCATGTGATTTATTGAGATTGTAAAAAAAACACTGTGTGGATTTTTATCATTCTAGGGTGGTTTTGCTCAAACACTGCCAACACACATTTATGTTCAAACACCATGTAAAAGTGAATTTTCCATAATAGGTGCCCTTTAAGATGGAAGAATGTGGTTTTAAAGATTCTGAAACATGACTTTCAAATGAAAGCATAAGCAAGAAAGAATTATTTATTTATTTATTTATTTAATTTTTTTTTTTTTTGGGGGGGGGGGGTTCTCTCCTGCATCCTATTCTTCTGCAATCCAGAATGGCAGCACGGCTGAAAGGTTTGCTTGAGCGGCGCCCTCTAGCGTACAGATGTGAATTTGCATTTCCTTCATTCTTATTATTTCGATTTTGGTGTAAAAGGGCCTTTACATTTGCCCAAAAATAAACTTTTCTGTAATAAAAAAAGATGCACAATATGAACACAAAGGTAACATAACACATTTCTTTACGTTTTAAGGGAGCTACAGCATTACTTGTTGCAGTTTTTAGTTTTTATTAGCCTATCCAGTTGAACCCACTTAATGTGGCATTGTTGCATTGCTCATTCAAAATATTACAAAATAAAGAAGCTTAATGCAGAGAAGATCTTTGACAATTGCACTCACATCTCAATGCTTTGTAGGTCTTTTTACAAATCCACTGAATCTCGTCAGTGATAATGTTTTTTATATGCAAAAATACAAGATGCGGTTTTGTTCATAATTGTTTATGCAAATTATGGAATTATATTTGATTTATAAATGTTACTTTAAACATTAAGCCCTTTTTTGTACAGACAGGCATGTTATTTTATTGTGTTATTATTTTATAATGTTATTTTATATGTAATGCGGTGCATTAGTGTTGCTTATTGCACCTCAGGAGACAAGCCAAAAACGTTTTTTTCTCCTACCTGAAATTTAGCCTTTTAAATATAATTTGAATATTAGTAATATTTAAGTATAAAATTGCTAAATTTCGTTTTTCAGACATTTTGACAGCCTCAATAGTGCCCATTTTTTAAGACTCAAAAAGAAAACATTATGAAGGCCTAGACACACCAAAATGACATCAGTGATGAAATCTGACTGCTGTGGCCAAAAATTTGCGCTTGAACACAAGCCAACTAGCGCGTACATTCTGTGCCTGCAAGAGAGGAAATCACTCTCCATACCAGCATTCATCATTAAAAAAGGGAAACTGGAAGAGCTAGGACTGTCCCATAAAGACATTTTCACACCAATCTCGCTCGACATTCATACCTTATTCTGAATAAGTTATCTCTCATGTGCCCTCTTGAATTTGTTGTTTGCTTGCTTTGTTCACTTCCGCTTTTCTTGCTGAACAGCCATCCAGAGGGATCTCTCCAACAGACAGACTCCATCGCCAATTGAACATGGTCAATTGTCCAAAAAATCGTCCATACGAGTCCAAAAATGGCCTAACATTGTCTGATAGCAACAGACTTAATATGTCTTGATGTGCCTTACAAGTAAAATAAAAGATAATCTTATAATCATTGCTCAAATGCTCGCCTTGCTCTGTTCTGTGACGCATGTTCGTTCCTGTTCAAACTCCTGAATCTTTCAGGGTTAATTCAACATTTGGTCTGATTCAACGAACGAATTGACTCGGAAAAAGATTCTTTCATTTTGATGAACAAGTTCGAACAGAAGAGTCACGAAGGCGCATCACAGTACAGAGCAAGGCGAGCATTTGAGCTTATAAAACGTAAACTTTGTTATTAATTTAATAAATTAGCGATCGTTTCGCTTGATAAGACCCTTATTCATCAATGTCTTTTGGACCTTGAACCATTCGGTTCCCAATGAAGTCCATTATATGGAGAAAAATGCTTTGTTTTCATCAAAAACCTTCATTTCTTTTCAACTGAAGAAAGACATGGACATGTTGGATGACATGGGGGTGAGTAAATGATCAGCAAAAGTTTTTTTTGTTTTTAAAGTGAACTACTCCTTGAGGCTGTGCTCCTCAATCCAGTCCTGGCAGGATCCCCACCACTTCACATTTTGTTGGTCTTAGTCATCTAATACACCTAAATCAGCTCATTGGGTATTTACTGCAAGACCTGAATTGAGTGTGTCCGTTAAGGGAAAGGGGTGGGAGTCCTCCGGGACCAGTTTGAAAAGCGGCAGGGTAAGGGTCTCAAAGTTGTGTTCCCAGAGACTTCATGGGATCATGATCTGAAAATACTGATCATCCCAGTCTGGAAACAGTCGTCACTGACTGATTTAAAATGTTCAAATTACATGGGGTAAATTTTAAAAAGTACGTTTTACCCTCAAATTTATGGTGTGGCAAAATTGATGGGGCATCTAATTTGTTCAGTGCTTTGGTTTATAGTTTTCAAGATGCACCTCCTGATTTCCTTTCACCGGAGTCAGAGTTCCTCTCAGACCATCTGAGGCCAGTTGCCAACCAGATGAAGGATCTTCCTTCCGATTCACTTGTTATTGTGCTGTCCAGGTGACAAGTATACCTATAGAGTGAGTATTTATTTCAGGAATGTTTTCTTCCATTTTTCTGTCATGATGAATGTTTCTTTTATAAATCCATCGGCGAGGCTTTTAAACCATAAACAATATTTCTTGGGACCAAAGATTCCTTGTGCAGCACTCTTGAGGAACCTTGAGATTTCCTGGCCGTGATTTAATGGCTCATAACCCTTGAAAGGCAATCCTTCTTCCTCTTCCTCCTTTTCTCTTTCAGCCACTACACTCCCTTTAGCCCACTGGATGGCCAGCGAACCGAGAAGAGTGGACAAAAATATTACCCACAATTCCCTCTATCATGCCAGACCACATTCGGATAGGCCGAAGCTTATCATATTAATGGTGTTTGTCGCATAGGTTTTATATAGAGATGAATGTTTGTGTCTTATAAAGAACGTACAAAAGTTTCCTGAATGTTCGTAGGAATGATTTATAAACACACGCATTCAGAAGTTTGCATGCATGCTCTTCAATTGCCGTACACATACAGGTAGGAACATTTTCACGTCAGTTTCTGCTTTTATAAATCACTGATTTGTTTTGCACTTTTGAAATAGGATCAAATCCTATAAATTTAGGATCAAATCCAATTGCACATACATTTTAACATTGCCATATAACTATTATGCTTATCCGATAACATCTGTATAAACTGCTTTGTTCACACATTTAAAATGAATTAGTCTTTTACTTCTTCATACCCAAATTTAACTTTCCCTGTCAGACTAAGTGATCCACACACTGTAAAATGGCCACAGAGACACATACTGTCTCTTAAGAAACAAACACTTCATTCATACACAAACACACATGGACAAAACAAGCCCATTTAAGCTTAGTTCAGATTGACAATAAATACATTGTGGTCAGTGACATGTAAAAATCATTAGGCTGATATCACTAATTGTGTTTTCCTTTTCCCTTTGCACATAATCCTAAGCTTCTCACTGCAGTCTTCATTAATAATGCATGGATTAATTAAAGCTTTCATAGGATTTCTACACATTGAACCAGTGAGATAAAAAGCATCCTATTTCTCATTGGGCTGGCTCACGTCTAGACCTCCTTTTTCTATTCTCATTCTTTTAATTGTATGGTTTCCATGTTTTTGTCGATAGCAGGATTAATTTCACAATAGATCAAGCTCATTGATCCTCACGTCAATGTTATTTAATTTTTTTAAGGTGCTAATTACCTCCAACAGTCGAGCAAATTGCATTGTAACTTGTCTGGGTGTTCTCCAATGAAAACAGCCTTGAGAGAAAAACGTAAACACAAAATCATTAGTTAGAGGATAGTATACTGTATTAAGGGTCTCATATACCAGACACATAAAAACCCTAGTGCGTGTTTGTTAGCTCTGCTGTATATGCTAGTGCACTCCTGAAGTTATTATAGGGAGGTTGTTGATCTAAGTTGTTATAGTGTTACTGACTATATCAAACTTAGCATTTTTACACTTATAGGGCCCTATTTTAACAATCTGAAACGCAAGTATCAAGTACCTTTGTGGGCGGGTCTTGGGCGCTGTTGCTAGTTTTCCGGTGGGATAAATGACTTTAGCGCCCGAACGCAAGTTTAAAGGGGTTGGTCTGAAATAACTTCATTATTCATAGGTGTGGTTTGGGCGTGCACGTGAAATAAACCAATCAGAGCGTCATCCAACACACCCTTTAAGAGCAGGTGCGCATGTTGCATTGCGGTTTGTTATTAATATGCGATTTTACCAGCATAAATACCTGTAATATATTAATTATCATAGCCAAATTTCTGGATTTTCATGGATTTTGGACATTTTAATCTGTTAATTTGAATTATATACAATCTATCTATTTACATTTGAATTATAATCTTCTGTCTCTATCTATCTATCTATCTATCTATCTTATCTATCTATCTATCTATCTATCTATCTATCTATCATCATCTTTCAATCTTTTAAAAATCATTAAACATTCAAATGCATGAATTACATTTTAAAAGCTTAGAGTATTATAATAAGCTAATACAGATTTTCCATTATCAAAGTTTATAGTAGTAGCAAAAAACAGAAATTTCACAGTCCTTGCTTTCTGCTTTTTTTAATAATTTCCTTTTCCTCAGTCTAGCGATTACTCTCAGCTAACCGCTGAAAAGACGTCGGAAGGGGCATGCTGTTTTGTGGAACATTTTCATTTTTTAAATGCCTTAATTCGAGAAATCGTAATTGGTGTGTTCCATCATCAGTGTGCAAAGTTTGTGACGTACTACGTTCGTCAATAAATAAACTGTATGTCTTGTGGAAAAACACTGTAGCCGTAGCTACTTCTCTCAATTAATGTTTATTTCACCGAACGCTGAACTGAATGAATCACTTTTCATACCATGAACGCGAACGAGAGCGGCGCTCACTCTGTCAGGAATGAACGAGCAGGCGCAGTTCACGTTCACGCTCATTTGAAGTCAGCTTTTACCTCCAACCCCCGTTTTGAGTCGCCGAATCCACCCGGCGACAGTATTGGTGGAGACTTTGTCTATTATCACTGGGTATGTTAGACGAGGTCGAAGTATTCATAGTACGGGTAACGTGAAGGCAGGGGGAGTTGCAATAGTGTGCATACTTGACGCGCGCACGAGGCAGATCTGGCCACGCGCTGCTCGTATCATCACTTATGATCTGTGCTTTTCCACAATGAGTGATATTTTGAACTAAACAGGTCTTATCTACTTGTGTTTGTGTGTCATATGAATAATAAATGCCCCATACATGGAATCAGAGTGCCAACTGTACGTAGTAAGTTAAGTTGTTCAGCTGGTAGCTGTTCATTTTCTTTTAGACAAATATAATCAGGAAGATTGTTTTATTATAAATGAATGTAAATGGCATTTTCATCGTTTACTCACTGTTTACTTCCTTTTGAAAGTGTGAAAATGTGTTGGTTGAGTATTGCACATTGAGCAGGGTAAGCCCAAGCTAATTTGACGTTACAGTAGGCTACATGACTACTTTGGTCTGGTTTACATAGTTACTGCCATTCAGAATATGCTGGATTTTTGTCAGTAGACTGATCTTTTCCCCATGAACCTGAATATACCTATTTTAAAGTCCTGGGTAATTTGGTTCATGCTGGCTAAATAAAAGTTTCACTGAACATACAGTATACCTGGATTGCACCTTATATTTTCCAATTTCTACATATCATGATTACATAATATGGAGAAATTGGAAAATTGCATTATTTAAGACATTATTTAATTACATTATTTACATACATTATTTACATTATTTTACATCATTACAATATGTAAATATATTCTCTATCTCAACATTATTTTTCTCCTGGCTATAATAATTGTCTCTTGTTTATTGGTACAATAATTTTGATTAGTTTTGGAGTAGCAGTGATTTGCAGCTGGTAATGGATGGTAAAGAGGTTCTATTAACCCTTAATCACTCTTTGGGTAATTATGACCCCACTGGACATTTCCTTGTTTTTTTAAAAATCTTCCCATCATCTCAGGGCCATGAAACTCAGCGACTTTCCCTAAATAATCTATCTAAACATGCACAAAAACTGGGTTCGATTTGGTTGTACTAAAGGTGTGTACAAAAAAAAAAACATTTAAGGTCTTTGGGGTCAAAATGACCCCACATGAGAAATGAATGGGAAAATGAAAAAAAATGACTTTTTTTATTTTGTTTGTTAAAAAAATTAAAGTAAATCCATTATAAATCTGACATGTTCCACTTATAAACCAAGGTCTGGTCCTAGAGCATAAATAGAAAGTAGAACAAACTTTCTATCTCATACACACACACACACACACAAACACACACATGTCATGACTGCAACAGAGAGCATTTTTACAGAAATTGGCAAATAAAACAAACAAAACTGGCATAAATCAAAGAAAAATTTAATTTAAATCAAGGTCTGGTCCTAGAGCATAAACACAAAGTGGAACGAGCTTTCTATCTCACACACACACACACAGCTAGCCTGAATGCCAGCCTGAACTCCGCCCACAACATTTTTTGGACGGGAAGTTCGGTCTGGACTGAATCCATTGAGAAGTAATTATGATCAGGCAAACAATGTTCGCGCCAATCAAATTGCCAGGGCGGGCTTTATACGATGATGGACAGATTGATCTGCAAGTAATCATCACGTTATCAACGTTCCACTGTCGCGTCTGTTGTAAAATAAATCGACAGCGCATTAATTTTAATAGACAGAGAACTGCAAACAAGGCATTTGTCGATTGGAAAGATATTTTGGCGTCCTTCCCACATGATTTCGGGAAAAGTGTAACTTATCAGCTGGCTCTGATGGTCACTAAGAAGATGGGACGTAATGAAAAGCCTGTGGTCGTTGTGGTTTCTGCTTTGGTCGCACTCATGGAGAAGTAAGTAAAAGAAGCAACACTTGTTATTTAATTTCTAAAATAAGTAAGTTCTGTAGTTGAAAACTGCGCTATGCAAAGGAGTTGACTTACTGCATTTCTCTGATTGGTTGTAGGTCTACCGACTATCCAATTGAGTGCAGAGTTGTTGTTTTTTCCTGGTTCGAGTTACAACACACCTCATAATCAAAGCTTAATGGAGATGCTTAAAGTGTAACTAAACCCCTGGTCAAAGCCTGACTCCACCCACTGGCAAAATTTGAAAAATGCTAAAAAGTGGGCAGACCCCAGCGGAGACAGAGGGGACGAGCCAGAGGGCGGGGCTGAGCGGGGAGCGTGCACATGAGACCCGCAGTGACGGATTAATTGACAGCTGTAGTGGTGGGAAGTTCGGATCATTTTACTGACTCGGATCTTTGAGTCTCGTTCAGCAAAATGAACTAATCTTTTATCGAATCATTTCGTTCATTTCATCATTATATAATTAAAATGTCATGTTAAATATTCCAAAACATCTAGTAGGCTACTTACGAAAATCTTGATTACATTTACCGATGGTCGAGTGTGTCTTGGTGTAACTTCCTTCCGGATTCACAGCAGATCACTCGCGGCTCGTGGAAGAAATAGAGCTAGACGCCGAAACTGGCGCTTCACGGCGCGGGCCGGCTGCGCCTCGCCGCGACGCTCCGCGTCTGGTGTGAGCGACACCATAGGTTAAGCATGGGCGCCGAAAGGAAGCGGCCGTGTGATATAGCACAGCAGTACCGGAAAGAATAAAGATTAGTTCATCTCTGCGAGTTCGGCCGGGACCAGAGTCTTTCGTTCTTCCTGTCAGTCCCATATAGTCTATGCTGTCAGCACCGGAAAGAGAAATGATTAGTCCATCTTTCAGAGTTCGGGGTTCTCATGATGCTATCCTGATCGTTTTAAATACTCATAAATCCAACTCCTGACTCGCTAGAGTAGTTTTGACGGAACCAGATGCTTTTATACCAGGGGCTGCCAAGGGCGTGGTGAGCTGGCAGCAAGGGCGTGACAGAGTAGTGTCAAGAGAGTTCGCTCACGTCAGAGAGTACCCCTGCTGCAGGAGCTTTCCGTTTAACCTGAAGAGGGCAGCACTCAGACGTTTTTACACCATATATTTGAAAATTAAAAAACTTTATTGCTAATTGTCAAAAAATGTACTCGAATCAATGAACAGCATTTATGAAGCTCCATTCTTACAGATCATTAACTAAAAAAAGTTGGTTAAGTGTTTAGTTACTCTTTAACTATAAGAAAAACTGTTTTTCGACTAACCACCAGATGGTAGTATTCTATCCCTAACACATAGAGCAATGTCCAAAAACGGTTTAGATTTAATTATTATCATAATTTAAGTGTTTTTTTCTTTAAAAAAGCATTTTTCATGTACCAATGTATGGCCTAGTTATGTAATTGTGCAGTAAATAGGCAGAAAACTTATAAAAATCCAAAAAAAACACAGCATAAATGATAAGTTGAGAAGTGAATTAAAAAAAATATATATATAGTTTTCCATATAAAAAATGTATATTTCCTTATGCAATCACTCTTTAAAAGTCTGGGGTCAAAATGACCCCAAAGACCTTAAGTGTTGTCCTTTTTTAAGAGTGATTAAGGGTTAAGTAAGATAGTGGCCTAAAGAATTTAACAAATAAACGTGAACTAGTTCATTTTAGATATGTGAACTTAGTTCATTTTTAAAAAAAATGAACTATGAACATGAACTAGTTCATTATCAGCTGTGTGAACTGAACTTTGAGCTAGTTCTTTTTAAGTATGGCACAACACTGATTACCAAAAGCAGCAGAAATTGCCAATAGCAGCAGCAATTACCAACAGCAGCAAATATAACCAGCAGCAGCAGCAATAAAAGCATCAGCAATAACCAACAGCAACAGCAATAACCAACTGCAGCAGCAATTATCAACAGCAGCAGCAATAACAGCAGCAGCCATAACCCACAGCAACAGCAGCAATTACCAACAGTGTTCATAACAGTGGACCCTTTACTATCTCATAAGGCCATGAGATAGGATTTATGAATGGGTATGAATGGACATTCATATTCAACTGCACACATTCATACTATAGAGAATGCACCTTTTTAGCGGTCATGGAGTAATTACAGTACTTATTTAAAATAAATACAATGAAGAGCAGAAGAGTATGAAGTATAATCATTTACCATCTCTTATTTTGGTAACACTTTATTTCGATAGTCCACTTTAGACATTCAACTAACTATAAGTAACTTTGTCGCTACACGTCAACTAACTATCATTAGAGTATTAGTAGACTGTCAGCTTAATATCTGCTAACACTTTATTTTGTTGGTCCCCAACAGACATTCAACTGACTGTAAGTAACTTAGCAACTACAAGTCAACTTGTTCTCCTAGCCTGAACCCTAACACCTAACCCTAACCTAACAGTCTACTGACAGTCTACTACAGCCTACTAATACTCTAATGACACTTAGTTGACATGTAGTTGAATAGTTACTTATAGTTAGTAGAATGTCTAAAGTGACTATCGAAATAAAGTGTAACCCTTATTTTTCTTAATGCCCATGCAACTGTATATGTGCATTCTTCTATATAAATACTCTAAAAATAACTGTTTTTGCTTTGTATTTATGTGACAATCCAAAATGCATTTGTGTCACTGCAGTATCATCAATGAGATGCGTCTGACTGTGAAACTGTGCCCGTCACATAAACCTGTAAAGAAAAATGTGATGTTCGTTTTGCTGGTTTCAAGAAGCAGTGATGTTTTTATGGAATAGATGTCATGATGATCTCAGTGACAGCAAACAGTATAAAAAGTAGTCGCACGGTCATCTTGTTTGTTATCAGAAGGCTTCTCATGCCTTCTCTGCCCGTTAATAGCAGTCCATGTATTGGAAGCCGGAAGCTGGAGGTGCGAGAGATGAAGAAAGCGATTTCCATGAGTTTGAAGGGGGGAATTGTTCACAATTTCTCATCTGTCAGCTTACACAGCCAAACGTCCTAAAAGCGATACATCGGCAGAGAGGGAAAAAAGAGATCAACACAGCGCTTAAGAACAGATGCTTGCTATGCTTCTGCTTGACAGATAAATATACAGAGGTAGCGTGTCTAATTAAGTTGCCAAGTCTAGAAGAAGTTCTCGAACGCCTAGCATTGCTTACAGAACCTTTAGTGACTTAATGGGATCCAAAAGCCATTGTTTTAACCATCTGACACACACAGGGCATCACGATTAAGATAAAGTCTCTGCGACATCCGCGCCACCCTGAACTCCCGGTGCCGTGACCCTGCGTGTTAAACACTCGTCTCTCACCTTCCTCTCTCTTTTTCTCCCCTATCAACCCCTCTAATGAACTGAAAGGTCAAAGCGCTAATAAAACTATTAGCAGAAATGAAACTCCCCAATGTGTTAATGCACTTTTAATTCCTGTTAGCAAATTTCATCCCCCAGCAGTTTGCCTAACGCTAATGAGAAATAAAATAGCAAGCACGCAAGGGGAAAGGGATTTCAGGCGGCGTTTGCCGAGGGGACAGTCCGATAACTCTCCTGCGCGGGCGTCTCGGGTGTTATTCATGGGCTGAGGCCTGGTTCCAGCCTCCTGATTCTGTCGGGTTAATTAAAGAGCACATCTCCATCTGTTCTCATTCAAACGGCCCATCTCTCTTCCTCAGACACCAAGCGGTGTCTCCTCTGTTCTCCTCTGCTCTCTCCGCTCAGTGTGGGAAGGTTTCTTTCAATGCCACTTCAATGTCTTTGTTATTGTGAGTCAGTTGAGTCATTCCTGCGTTTCCATTGCCCATCAGATATGTCTTCTTACATTTTTATACTGTATTATTTCAAAATTATACAGAGCCTCATTGAAGCTTGTTTCCACTATAGAATTAATTTTTTTGCTTTTTTGTTTTATTATTGCGACTTTATATTACACAATTATGACTATTTAAAGGGATACTCCATTTTTTATATTTTTTTTTATTTTTTTGGAAATAGGCTCATTTTACAACTCCCCAGAGTTACACAGTTGAGTTTTACTGTTTTCGAATCCATTCAGCCGATTTTCTGATATTTAGAAGAATATCAGTAACCAGACAAGTTTCTGGTCTCATTGACTTCTATATTATATATTTTTCCTACTATGGAAGTCAATGAGATTAGAAACTGTCTGGTTACTGATATTCTTCTAAATATCAGAAAATCAGGTGAATGGATTCGAAAACGGTGAAATTCAACTGTTTAACTCTGGGGAGTTGTAAAATGAGCCTATTTCCAAAAAAGTGGAGCTATCCCTTTGACTCACAATTGTCTGTTTATATAACGCAATTCTGAGGGAAAAAAAACTGAATTGTGAGATAAAAAATTGCTATTAACTTTTCTTTTTTTTCCTTTTCTTTTTTTAAGTGGCAGAAACAACCTTCCATAGAGACATTGTGTGCTCAAATTGTTCACAATTTAACTAAAACAAGGAGTGGATTAATAAAACTTGGTCACGAATCAGTAAATCACAGGGAATGAATATATATTTTGGTAACACTTTATTTTAAGGTGACGTAGTTACATGTAACTACATAGTTACTAACCCCAAACCAAAGCTTAACCGTAACTCTATAGTAAGTACATGTAGTTCATTAAAATTAAGTACAAGTGTAATTATGTCACCTTAAAATAAAGTCTAAGTCTATTATTTCCTCAAGTATGTCACGTGTGGGACTCTTTACAATAAACTAACTAGTATTGTGAAAAGCACTATACAAATAAACATAGTGGATTAAATTTCAACATTGTTTTGAGCTTAGCAATGTAACCATTTTTGTCATGTCCCATTTTAAAATTATTTTGTTCCAAAAATATTCTATTTTTACTTTCCATTCTTTAAAGGGGTGGTTGATTATGATTTCACTTTTCTGACTTTAATTAGTGTGTAATGTTGGTGTTTGAGCATAAACAACATCTGCAAAGTTACAACGCTCAAAGTTCAAAGCAAAGGAAGATATTTGCTTTTACAGAAATCGCTTATCAGTGACATCACCAATCCTAGAATTTGCATAAACCCCGCCCCCTGAATACGATTTATAGATTATCAAGACAGAATATGCTAATCAATGACTATAAGAAAACTACACATCAGCTACATAAATTCATCAACTAACCATACAGAAATGTGAGCCCGATCTCATGAAAGTTAGTATCTTTGGCACGAATGTCATTTCTCGTGGCATTTATATGCCAAAAACAGTTTTGCGTGTATGGCACGCGTTTCGCGTACATATGATACGCACTTTTTTGCGTATAATATGCACGAACTCCCCACCCCCCTCCCCCTAAACCTAACCCAGGGTTTTTTAGTGCATACCATATACACGCAAATACCATTTTGGCGTATAAATGCCACGAGAAATGACACTCGTGGTATAGACACGCATCTTCATGAGACTGTGTTAGAAATGTCCTGTTGCTTCTACATGAAGTCTCTCCATCTTTGACTTCTTCTGACTCAGGTTTGAGCATAAAAGGCTATAAGTGTTTGAAATTTTCAGCGCATGTGTGTGAGGTTAAAACAACCTGTTGGAGCTCCAGAGCAGCTCATTTGCATTTAAAGGGACAGATACAAAATTGCTCATCCTCAAAAAGTGACCATTTTAACATTCTGTTGCAATGTTTTATGTTGTAATGTTTTTACTATTTATTCAATTTAATTTCAGTATTGTGATTATGAATTTGTTTGTTTCACTTGAATTCATCTGTTACCAGCTTTCAATCGCTCTGAATGAGCCGCGGCGCGGCGTTAGATTACGCAATAGAGAGAATAAACGGACACATTTCAAAGTCTGTGATTGTAGCGCCGCTTAGCGGTAAAAGGCAGCAAATACAGATCCGAATTTCACCGCCGCGGGAGCGACGGCGGTAAAAGTATTATTCTGGTTGAGTAACCACTGTAAATATCTGTGGGGTATTTTGAGCAAAAACTTCACATACACACTCTGGGAACATCAGAGACTTATCTAACATCTTGTGAAAAGGACATTATAGGAGCCCTTTGAAGTCCCCCTGTAGTCAATAACTGTATCCCTTAAAACTCATCTTTGATGACCAAAATGACATATTTAAGTTTTTTTTCCCTTGCAAAAAAGTCCTCATGCCTTAAAACAGAGTGAATGTAACTCTACACCCTTACCTCATTTAGAATGCATGGTTCTATGAATATGAAAATGATCCCCACCTCCACTCACTCACTCCAGAACAGAGATCCACTGGTTGACGATCATACGTTGATCTGATTACAAGGTCGTTTGTGACATCAGAAACACCAGCGATTTCAAACTGTTTTTGAGACCGTCTATGATTTTGACGCTCCAACACCCACAAAACACCCCAGATGTAAAAATTCAGTGGAGAATTCGGCCACCCGATGGAGAAAATCATATTGGGGGTTTATTGGGCTTCTTTTGACTGGCCGTTGGGTTACTTTTGTAGTACATATCTGGCAACCCTATCGGCAAGTATTACAAATATATACTTTTAAGATTTGAAATCATTCAAAGTGATTACACAGAACACTCTTTCACAATGGAACATCATTTTTTTGTTGATGATTGAGTGATTCTTATATTCCTTATATCTGGTTAATACTTAGTACTTTGCAGACTTTACTTGCCACAGAAGCAAGTCTGAACCATCAGCAAAAAGCTAAACACGCCATGCATGGCACTGATGAGAGACAGGCTAGCTTGCTGGAGATTTTTATATATAAAACATATTTCAAGTCCCAGAAAGGCCCCAAAAAATGGCTTTCAGATATGTGTTTTTGAACAATATTGTCTGTATGGCACACACCATATACTGTATTGCTCAGAAGCACTTCCTTCCAGTGGAGATAAAACCAATTAGGCGAACAGACTATGAGAAATAAAAAAAACAGCGGTAATAAAAACATAAGATCCAGAAGGCGGGGCAGACGCACTCTATTACCAAACTGTGCCTTTTAATCAATAAAAAGATAAAAGATATTTTAATCAAAGGCATATTTCCTTGTTTGTGTAATGCCTTTCCAGCGCACACGTAATCTTTAAGCAAGTGAGAGTGATGCATAATGCACTCCCAGAGAGCCACTCATCCGTGGAAATTGCCAAAGCAGATAGTCAGCAGAAACACACACTCGGCAAGTGCTGGGAGCTAAAGCACGCGCCTGCCGCTAAATTAGATTAGGACATTTATATTAAAGAAAATTGCATCCTGTAAACTCGAATAATATCCCTCCCTTTCACACACACATACAAAAGAGCACATTACTTAAACACACACATACACACATCACCACCACTGGCTATTAGGGCAAATAGCACAAGCTATTTGTCCAACACGCTAACATCCGCTGGCTTTGATGTTAGCGGTGAAATAACATTAGCGCAGTAACTGGAGCCACACTCTCGCGGACCAATCCACGGTGTTTCAGGTTAATGAGCTGGAGGCCCGGGGTGGATCGGGTTCCAGTCTAGCGGGTTAAACGGCTGTTGACATAGGCCGAGGAGACATACGCGAGCCCGGGAGACTAGCCTAGCGCCACTCACTTTACCTTTGTAGCTGCGTTGCGGTGAGTGTGATTGTTTTGCTGGGTTTAAATGCGTGCATTAACTGAAATTCATCTCCCATCTAGTCGGTGAGGCACAGCGCTCGCCGTCTGAGGGACGTAGCAGGTGTTTGGGAAAAACATATCAGATTAGCAACAAACAGCCTGGCCGGGCTGATGAAACCTTGTTGAAATTACATTGGGGTCTACTTAAAAGCAAGGCCGTCATAAAAATAGGCTACAGACACTGGCCTGTTTAAAAGCATTGTTTCCTCTCATTGAAAGGATCGTTTATATAATCATGTTTTTATCCAGTTATTCGTCCATAAAATTCTTTCCATCCTGGTTTTGACTCTGATCAGTCGAGTTCATTAAAAAACACTGTGGCGTCTCTGTCGGATGCTCGATAGCTCGTTTCTTTGCGTTCTCAACTGATCACACTTTTTCAGAGAAGTACTTCTCAAAATGAGTAATAAAGTAAACAGGGTTGTTCCTCAAGGTTAACCAGTTAGATTAACAACTGATGAGGTCGAGGTCAATCTGGTACACCGACTCCAGATTGGCTGGAGGGCTACATCCAATAAACTAAATACCATGTTGACTTTTAATATGAGTGCCAAGGTAGACTAAGGGTCTGTTCACACTTGTAGTTCGGGTCACTTGGTTTTATTTGGTCCGGACCAAAATTAAAAACTTTAGTCCTTGTCCGAACAACATCTCCAAGGCGTTACACACCATCTGATTAGTAAATCAAAGTCCAAATCACAGTCTTTGCTGTCCCAACTTAATTGATATTTTAAGTAGTGTAGAACGTTATCCAGAAACTGTCTATTCCTCGTTTAGTGAGGCCAAACAATAAATCTACTTGTAATTAAACCAGAAAATCCCAATCTCAGTAAACAAAAAGAATTTCCAAAGCTAGGTCTTCTAAACATTAGATCGCTCACACCTAAGGCGGTTATTGTAAATGAAATGGTCACAGATAATAATTTCGATGTACTTTGCCTTACTGAAACCTGGCTTAAACCAAATGAGTATTTCGGTCTAAATGAGTCTACTCCGCCAGGATACTGTTATAAGCATGAGCCTCGTCTGATCGGTCATGGCGGCAGTGTTGCAACAATCTATCAAGATATTCTTAATGTTACTCAGAAAACAGATCACAGGTTTAATTCGTCTGAAGTACTTGTGCTAAATGTTATGCTCTTAGATGTAAGAAAGAAAACCATATTATCTCTAGCCTTGGCTACTGTATATAGACCTTCCAGGGCCAGTGTAGTGGAGATTTTAACATACACGTAGATAATACAAATGATGTTTTAGGAGCTGTTATGGGTAGGTTTAGTTCTGGGGTAAGGTTTGGGTTACACCACTAGGAGGTGGTCCATATATATCTGCATCTCATATTGATGCTAAACTGGGTGCCATGTGCATTGGATGTAGACGAAATGTCAAAAGCATCAGTATATGACACCTTGGGATGAGAACAGACTGGTATGTCATTACAAAAAGGCTCTAAAAACATCCAGGGCTGAGCATCTCCGCGAACTAATAGACCCCTTTACAGTTGGTAAACACGGTGACGTTTTTATGTGGGCGGAGCTTAGGTGGAGGCAGAATGAGCGCTCTGGCCGCTTAACTAATGCAAGTAAGCAAGTTTTGTTAGCTTGTTTTTTAACAATGACTGAAGAAAATCAGATTTTATCTTAATGTGTAAGGTCACTCAGTGTCCAGGACCACGATTGTTATTTTCAAAAGTTAATTTTAACGGACAGAACCAGATTGGCCGACCCGTAGCCGCCTACACGCTCGCTCACTCAATGCATGGACGATCTGACAGGATTAACATTACCTCGGTTGAGTGGCCTGACTTCGACAGCTACCTTATAGAGAAACCGATCGTAAAGAGAAACTGAGGGCATATAAATCTTTAGATGCCTATAACTATGTGCTGAATGGTCCTGTACAAGACTTGTGTGTACGATCTGCAGTTCTGCCGAGCCAGCGCCGAGACGACGACAATGTAAACAGTGCATCAGATTTTAATCATGTGAATATTTTCTAGAAATAAAATGTCCAGATACAGCATATTCATTTTACATTGATACTAGCACCAAACAACACAATACGATGATATTTAATAATAATAAAAGTATTTTAAGCTCCTTATTATGTAGCCGAATCTGTGCTGATTTGCATTGGCCGCCTGCAGTTTTCACTTTGTTTTGCCTCCAGCTAGCGCCGTGACGTAACTGTGACGTCGGCGCAAAAGGGGTCTATATAGAAAATAAACAAAATAATCCAAGGTTTTTATTTAACACCGTGGCTAGACTAACATATAAACAAAATATTCTGTTACAGTTTAGTAGTAATGATTCTATGAATTATTTCACTGAGAAAATAGAAAACATCAGAAACACAATTATAAATGTACAATCCTCTATGGTGTCTTATGATTCAGCCTCAATTATGGCCCCTCTAGAACAACTACACCGCTTTACAACGATAGGACAGGAAGAGCTAAATAAACTTATCATTGCTTCTAAACCAACAACATGTTTATTAGATCCAATACCCACTAAACTACTGAAAGAACTGTTACCTGTAGTGGAAGAGCCTCTCCTCAATATTATTAACTCGTCTTTATCTTTAGGTTATGTTCCAAAAATATTCAAGCTGGCAGTAATAAAACCTCTCATTAAGAAACCGCAATTAGATCCAAATAACTTAGCATATTATAGACTTAGATCTTCCATTTATGTCTGAAAATACTAGAAAAAGTTGTGTCCGCTCAATTGTGCTCTTTTTTGCAAGAAAATTATATCTATGAAAAATTTCAGTCAGGATTCAGAGCGCATCATAGCACAGAAACTGCGTTAGTTAAAATTACAAATTATCTACTTTTAGCTTCTGACCAAGGCTGTATCTCAATACTAGTTTTACTTGATCTTAGCGCTGCGTTCGAAACTATAGATCATAAAATACTCTTGGATCGACTACAAAACTACACTGGTGTTCAGGGACAGGCATTAAGCTGGTTTAGATCGTACTTATCAGACTGTTGCCATTTTTTCTGTCTAAATGGGGAAAAAATCGAAGATAAGGTCAGTAGACTATGAAGTGCTGCAAGGATCAGTGTTAGGCCCTCTGCTATTCTCAATATATATGCTGCCACTTGGTAATATTATAAGAAAACTGTTACCATGCTGATGACACTCAATTATATATTTCATCACAACCAGATGAAAACACTAACTCATCTAAATTGACAGAGTGTCTCAAAGATATAAAATGCTGGATGACGTGTAATTTCCTGCTATTAAATTCAGATAAAATGGAGGTATTACTTATTGGTCCAAAAAACTACCCACAAAACCTCTTACAATACAACTTTAATTTGGATGGATGTCCTGTTACTTTATCCACTACAGTAAAAGACCTGGGTGTTATACTAGACCGCAACTTGTCTTTCGAAAATCATATTTCATATGTTACAAGAACAGCCTTTTTCCACCTTAGAAACATTGCTAAGCTACGTAACATGCTATCTGTTTCTGATGCAGAAAAGTTAGTTCATGCATTCATGACCTCGAGACTAGATTACTGTAATGCTTTACTGTAGCTAGTTGTCCTGCATCCTCAATAAACAAGCTACAGTGCAAAATGCAGCTGCTAGAGTTCTTACTAGGTCAAGAAAATATGATCATATTACACCGATTTTATCATCTCTACACTGGTTACTGATTAAGTTCTGTATCAATTACAAAGTACTACTACTGACCTATGAAGCCCTAAATGGTTTAGCTCCTGTGTATTTAATGGACCCTCTATCAACCTACAATCCACCGCGTTCTATAAGATCACTAAATTCGAGGCTTCTGGTCATTCCTAGGATATCTAAGTCCACTAAAGGAGGGAGGGCGTTCACACATTTATCTCTTAAACTCTGGAATAGCCTTCCTGATATTGTTCGAAGGCTCGCTGTCCCAGTTTAAAACTAGATTAAAGATGCATCTGTTTAGCCAAGTATTCACATAATGTTTACCTTTGATACTACTGTTGAATCAGATTGAATGCATTAATATTATGAACAGCAGCTATGCTAATTATGCCCCATCTGCTTTCCTGTTGGCTTTCCAAGGTAAATAGCGTTCGTCAGCTCCAGCTTTTATGCAGCCTCTCACGGAGACATCAGATGCCCCAACACCTGCGATGAGACGACTAAACGCCTGTGAAGAGACGACTAGACGCCGGCAATATGTTATGCCCTAAATGAATACATGATTAACTAACTGTATTTTTCTATGTACATTTCTGAAATGCACTTTTCTGTAAAGCTGCTTTGAAACTGATATGTATTGTGAAAAGCGCTATACAAATAAATTTGAATTGAATTTGAATAGAACCTGATTGGTCGGCTTGTATTGCATGTTTCACGACAGAATTTACCGAACATCCAGAATAATGCTGTGTTCTGGGCTAAAAGCACTCGTTGTATGTGTGTAGCTGATGGTGTTTTGAGCAGCTGAGAATCAAGAAGAGCTTATATAATGTGTAAAGGAGTCAAAACAGCATCAGGAATCCCTCCGTCACACAAATGAAGATCTGCTGTGAGGAGACCCGGTTCCTGATCCTGTACTGAACTGTGAAGGGCAACATCACAACGATGACGATGATAAAAACAGACATGCATGAACATGCATGTCTGTTTTCACTCAATCACTCAGGAATTAGTGATTAGTAGAAACAAAAGTGAACTCTTTGAACAATTGCAACCCGTGACACTCAGTGGATACCAGGTAGAAATAGTTAATAGTTTCAAATACCTAGGAACATTCATAGATAGTAGCTTGAGTTTTGCTGGAAATGTGGATTATGTATTTAAAAAGGCAATGCAGAGATTGCATCTTCTTCGGAGGCTAAAACACTTTGGGGTGAGCAAAAATATTTTAGAAATGGTTTATAAGAATTTTGTAGAGAGTATTATGTCCTTTAATATGACTATGTGGTATGGAGTTCTGACTGTTAAATCCAAGCAGAAATTGTCTAGGGTGGTTAACGTAGCTAGCGCAATCGTAGGCAAGACTTCAAAGACAGTTGAATGAGATATATTTATTGAAAGTTAAAGAGAAGGCACGGGTTATCATAGAGGATTTATCCCACCCATTACACTCTAGCTTTCAGCTGCTTCCATCAAGGAGAAGGTTTAGACAACCTAGGGCGAGTAAAAATGTGTACCAGATGTCATTTGTGCCAACTGCCATTCGAATTTTAAATGCTGAGAAGATATAAATACGAGTAGGGATGGATAGGTAAACTAAGTATAGCTGCATGGTAATGTTACTGTTTTTAATTTATGTATATTTTTATGTTCTGTGTTGGTGTTTCTTGTGTGTGATGTATAGTGAAAGCCAAAGACAAATTTCCACTTGTGGATAATAAAGGAACTAATCTAAACTAACATTTTGTCCTTTTTAGGCTTGTGTCTTGTGATATCAAGTCCTGTTTTTGGTGTGTGTTGAGTTCATATTTGAGTCTGAATCACAACAGATTTCTGTTTGGAAGTGAATCCGAGTCTCATCTTTCAGTTTCGGTCCTCTTGTTTGGTGGCACCAGGGTTCAGACGACAGCATTCACACTTATTCAAATGAACCACACTAACAGAGCAATCGCACCAGGGTTCGTTTTAATCCAACTGAAACATGCCAAGTGTGAACAAACCCCTAAGTTTCTACTAAATTTGACTTGCTGCTGTTTGGTCAATTTTAGCAGCAGGCTAACGTAGCCTCAATTATCAGTCAATAAATCTTTGAGAAATGCTGTTGGTATCGGCTCACTCATTGATTTTTCACTCTTGACATGATGACAGATGACTAGATTAACTCTAATCAATCCAACCAGTTCAGCTAATTTACTTTGATTTTAACTGAAAAAAAAAAAACTGTGTACAGGTCCGAGAGGATTGTGGACAGCAACCTTAAAAAGTGTTCAATTTCACTGAACAGTTTTATTATTACCTTTGGCTTGCCAATGTAATTCAAGTATATGGAGATTTATCTCCAAGCATTTTATAGTGTTCGCTCCGAGCAAGATGACACATGGTAAACCTTTTTAATAATGTACAACATATGTAACAGACAAAAACGTACATTTATAGCCACCAGTTCTCCAAAATGTAAAAGTTACGAAATGCCATGAGATTGTGTTGTAAAAGCGACGTCTCTGTTTGCTGGAACATACGAGAGAGAAACTGTTTTCATCAGCTCTAACTCCTCGATCAGTATATTAATACCATTACCTTCATTAAAATGAGGGATAAACAGATACGAACATATGTATTGTGTTCAGTTTGATTAGTGAATTCCACATTTAAGTGCTGATGAACTCAAAGCGATACTTGCTCATGAAGGCACTCTCAGTTCACAGTGCAATTAAAGTCTACACGAAACAGCTCAAATGCCATTTTAAAACTCTTAAGGCCATTGCACACCGAGTCCGAAATTCGCATCCGCAAATTTTCGCACGTTAAAAAAAAATTTGACCTCACGTTATGTCAATCATGCTTGTACACCGCCTCCGAAACTTCAGGATCGTCCGTCATAAAATTAATCGGATCGGGTTTCAATTTTCTGCGTTTTCGCATCCAGAGCCAGCATTTTGAGAGGTCTTTTGACAATTCAGGGCCGGGGGGAGCTCGTCCTCAAATCATTGCACATTTGCGCCGTGCTTTCAGTTTCGGTTTTCAGTTCGATCAAGTGTTTATGTTCTCTTCTCTATATTGGATTATGAAATTAATAAACCTCCCCTTTTCAATCAGATTGAAATTTAGGATCGAATAAGATGTGATTGAGCAGCCAATTCAATAACTAATGTATTATTTGGGCACAATATATCACAGCCTAGTTGTTTTGTCTGCCCAGCGCTTCAACCGGGCCGCGCGCACGCGCGTGTGTGTGTCCATACCTCTTTACTGCCAGATCTCCGTTCAGAATCCGAATTGGTTCACGGAAATTTGTGGTCTTTTTTTTTAATATGTGGCTCCAGAATCGCTAGCAAAGCATCAAACTGTCCCACTCACATTCTGGAGTAAATTCTGAATCGCTAAGGATAAATTCGCAACTCCTTGATAAGGAGGTTAAACTCTCCTTCCTCTCTCTGCAATTTCAGGGATTGGATGGACGTAATATTTTCTCTTTCTTTTCTTTTCAATAAAAGAGAGGGCAACAAAATCATCCTCACTGCTTGACGAATCCATTTGGTATTTTTGCGTTTTTTCCCGCAAATGTTTAATAAATACGCATCGGACTTGGTGTGCAAGGTTTCTATGTGTGACGAATTTTAGGCTGACGAACACGAAAAAACGCATCTGAAAATATTGTGCTCAGTGTGCAATGCCCTTTAAACTGACAGATTTCCGAGCGTAGCAGAATACTTAACCAAAAATGCAGAGTGGGACTTGAGTTTCATCCATTGGGAATGTTCTGGGGTGTGTTTCCCGTATAATGACGTAGTTCTCTGATTCACTACCATAGTACGATGCATCGTTGGAAAAATCAACTAGCTAGTCACGACTGTTTCCCGAAACCCACTGTCGCAAAGTATCGATTTCAACCACATTGGTTTCGCACGTGGTGGAGTAATAATACTTTTAATGAATATGTTTGAGATCCAATTAATGCTAGATTTGTTTTATATAAATTACAAACATGTCATCTGAGGACTATTTCTAATTGTTCTCAGTTGTTTTGCTTTATTACCAGACTCAATATTTGGCTCGTTCAGCACGTTGCACATGCGCACTCTTCAAACTAAAGGACGTAAATTCCATTTGTATGTATTCTAAATAAAAGGCACCAGTTGTACTGAATGTCAGCTTGCTTATTTTGCTCAAGTTAAGGATTTATTACCTCCAAATGTCCTACAATATAGAAACGATTCCTCTAACCATAGGTCGAGAGCTGTCGTTCAAACCACACAACTTTGCGATGCTGTTTGCGAATGTTTGTTGGAACGATGGTTTCAGGAAACACCAGAATCGTTGAATTATGCTGATAACGACGGAACTTGCGACCATAGTTGGCTAATCGATGCTTTCGGGAAACGCACCCCTGGATTGTGAAAAGAGGATGTTACATACTAAAATAAAGACAGGTGTTTGGAGTGAAAGACTTCAAGAGATATTTGTGACATCAGCCATAAAAGAAAGTGGTTTCAGAAGTGGATAATATTTGGTCACACTTTAATTTGGAGAACACCTATTCACTATTAAATATGAGTTTTGCCTCATTAAACTCTGAATTTACTGCATAGTTTGTAAGTTAGTTGTCAGGTAGGGCTTAAGGGGAATGTAAATATGGTCATGCCAAATAAGGCATTAATATATGCTTTATAAGTACCAATAAACAGCTAATATGCAAGCTAATAAGCAGCTTCTTAAAGGAACACTCCGACTTTTTGGGACTTTGGCTTATTCAGCATATCCCCCGGATGTAGATAAGTCCATACATACCTTTTTCATCTCCGTGTGTGCTGTAACTCTGTCTGACGCACCCATCGCTAGCCTAGCTTAGCACAAAGACTGGATGTAAATGGTTGCAGTAGCATTCTAATCCCCAAAAAGTGACAAAATAACAAATAAGTGACAAACATTTTCCTATTTACTATGTTACCTTTGAAATTACGAACTTGGGCGCGCAAAAAACAGCGACATTAGCAGGCCCTATAAAGTTATTGTTTTGTCACAATACGCGCTCTATCGCCCAGTGACAAATGAGCGGAGCAAGAGGTAAACTCAGAACTGTAGCCTTCACCTTGCTAATGAATCTGATTTTTTAAATTTATTTATTTATTTTATTTATTTATTATTATTATTTATTTTTTTATTGAGAAACAGTGGGTTCATTGTACAAAAATTTGCCTTGTGCGATTACTTTCCCCTTATTCTAGCCTATTGTAATGTAATTATCTAACATCACTGTATTATATGTTGTTGAATAGATTTGGTTCAGCTGTAATAAATTGCATTTAAAATATATCGATTACTGTAATAATTCTTTATTCATGTTTAGTCAGGATGCGTTTTTGGTTGGAATTCTATGAAAAATCATGGTATTACCCGGTCTCCCCTGTTTATTGTTGCAGCCACAATACAACTAACACCCATGATTGTAAACTATGCTTTTATAAAGTAGTAATTGCTGACTCTATTACTCCAACTCCGAACGAACTCTCTGCTCCTAACCACGGTGCGTCTCAGGTGATGCGGTTATCATTCCGCCCAAGTAGCAGTGCTTCGCCTTCTGAGAATATAGTTCCCAATATATATATGGTTAAAAGATGGCTGTGTCTCATATGACCTTGTTATTTGTACACTCTGTGACTATACAAATCACAACATGTAAATAGGAAAATGTTTGCATCATTTTATCACTTATTTCACATCAGTATGCTACTGCAACCATTTACATCCAGTCTTTGTGCTAAGCTAGGCTAGCGGTGGGTGCGTCAGACAGAGTTACAGCATGCACAGAGATGAAAAAGGTATGTATGGACTTATCTAACTCTGGGGGATATGCTGAATAAGCCAAAGTCCCAAAAAGTCGAGAGTGTTCCTTTAATACACGGCTTCTTAAAATGAATACGCTTTATCTAATCAAAACAATTGTGGAAACAGATTACAAACAATTTTATTAATTATATTTAACAAATTAGAATTAGGCAATAATTAATCAAATTAATTCCTTAAAAGTTAACCATTTAAAATGAGTAAAACTTACAACAACAACTACCAAAAAAAAAAAAAAAAGAAATTTTAAGTCACCATTATGGTGATCGGTGTTTGTTTTAGGTTTGTTTGAAAATGACGGTTTTCTCCTTCAGTGATTCTGCTTGTTAACATCAGGTGTCTTCAATGTTGCCAATATAAAATAAAGAGTTACTTAATTAATCTTTGACGTCTGTCTGTTAGTGAGATATTTTTGGTGTAAACTTTACTCATTTTAAATGGTTAACTTTTAAGGCATAATTTGATTAATTATTACTCAATTCTAATTTGTTAAATTTAATTAATAATATTGCTTTTAATCTGTTGACACAATTTTATTGATTTGATAAAGGGTCATTAATGTTTACAGTGCATGTGAATTGGTCCTCAAACTAAAGTGTTACCTCCTATTTTAATTTTAAAAGACGAAGGTAAACCAGTTTTTTACTGTCACTGGTGTGCTATTATATATATATATTATATATATATATATATATATGGATATGGATATATATATATCAATGGATATTTTAAAGTCTGCATGTTTGCTGTACTGTAAATGTAGCGTTTCACACACACACATGCAAGACAGTAGGGGGGACAGAGAGAGAGTCGAGGGGGAAACGCAGCCCCTCTAATAGTGATTTCATGCTTTTCGTCAGGCCGTTTGACAGCTGAGGTTCGATCCTACGCTCACTGCGCTGTCACACGATCACTGCCAACATTATCATAACAGCATGTTTGTGGTGTTTGGGTACTGACATATTGATCTGCCTGCCACTGAGGAGACATGATAGATTGGCCTTCAGGAGCCAACTCTAAAAAACAAGTGCTCCGGAAAACCGGGAATACGGAAAGCTGTTTAAGCAGCAGAAGGAGATGGCGGCAATCAACTTGTTTTCCGTGATGAAGACACCGAGCCCGTTCTCATCCTTTAGCGTCACATAAAGCGCTTTATGACAAAACGGCGCTATACTACGCACATGGCACCCTTTATCGTTTATATAACACGCGAACCCAAGACGTCATAAATCCTTTAGCGTAATATGAGACTACCCTACCCTACCCACACCTAAACCTGACCATCACAGCGCGTGTTATATAAACGATAAAGGGTACCATGTGCGTAGTATAACGCCGTTTTGTCATATAACGTTCTATATGACGCTAAAGGATGAGAGCGCTTGAGACACCCAAACTGATTATGACTTAATTTCCACTCTGCCTCCGTACTTCCAGCCGGCATCCTGAACAATGGTGATTCTTGGAAGGCTGGGTTAGTCCCTGTCATCAGGTCTGGATTGCTCTGGAAAAGTCCATGCCCGAAAGCCCGTCCTGGAAGCCATCCCGGGAGGCATACAGCGAGCCTGAGCTACGTCATTCGGCACTAACAACAGAGGAAAGGCAGCCGGCGAGGTGATGGGCTGCATTGTCCCGGACGCCAGCTGACGGGAAGTGATTAAGCACCGGAGCGGCTCTGGGATTCTGGGGTCAGAGAGGAGTGCCACGGGCTGAGCCTCCAGCTCTCCACCCATAAGATGGTGGTATGAATCATTTCTGACCCAGACCTGACCCGGGCCTCAGTAGCCGTCTACTATCCCTTTCCACCGACACGCACATGACAAATCTGGTGTTTATCTACTCCGAAAAAAGAAAAAGGTAAGGAGCAGCAGGACGGAAGGAGGAAAGTCTGAAAAATCAATACAGGAGTTATGGAGACATGGCCCCTGATCAGAGTTTAAGCACAGGCTTTTAAGGGAGGGTCTTCTAGTGCGCTTGGAGAAACGATTCAACTTGTGCTGGTCAAGGAGATGGTCAAATGAAGAAAATAATAATATCTTCAACATTTTAATTGTTTCTTCTAGGCAGACTCAGACAGAGACTTTCCTGCTTCTTCTCGCAATCTCACGTTTGTGTTCCCATAATGTTCTTGTTCACGCCTGGTGTTAGAGTGTTTTGTAGTATTTAAGTATAACAATCGAGGAGACACGTTCCTGTTTACACCTGGTGTTTTCAATGGTCTCTTCTGTCAACTTTCAAACACTCTGTCCTGATTTCCCTCAAACAGAGGGACTATGGGTGGGTAAATGGATGGGTTTTATCAGATCTTCCGATCTAATGGATGAAATAAGCTCATGTTATTTACATGAACAGACCGGAGACGACAGGAAACACACAGAAAGCATCTGCTTTAGTTTCTGTTCTGAGTGTGTTGGAAATCAGGAATAGTGAGAGAAAATTGTGCTTGATATGTTTTTCATC
The DNA here is from genome assembly GCA_030378365.1 of Hybognathus amarus. Classification (NCBI taxonomy): domain Eukaryota; kingdom Metazoa; phylum Chordata; class Actinopteri; order Cypriniformes; family Leuciscidae; genus Hybognathus; species Hybognathus amarus. Next base: position 90,920 of record JAQIUQ010007727.1, on the reverse strand, counting down.
TTCAAATCAAACTTTAGCCGTCAGTTTAAACCCCGTCTGTCTGAGAGCTTTCCCATAATGTTATGGATTACTTCAGTAGACGGAGAGAAGACACTCATTTAAACATATCTCGACAAGGCTAGTATTATCTTTCTGTATATGTATAATTTCCTTAGATTTTCTATCTAGAAATTGATCAAAAAGACATTTAACTCTGAGCTCACCATCAGTGTTGCCAAACTGCTCCATTCTCCAAACGTTCGTACGCATGGGTCAGAGTTTGCGTGCAGGTGCGCAAATTTTCCCGTTAAGTTTGTTTCTACAAATCACAACTTATGCTTCGGAAGTGGCGTACGCCTCTTTCAGGGCCTGTTTTGTGTGTACGCAACGGTTATAAATGAGGCCCCTGGCTCTCACTTTTTACTTTTCTTTGTTCAGTCCTCATTTTAAAAAAAGGCTAAATATTGAGTTAACTGTGAACTGAAATGAATCAAATAAAATTGTATTTTAAGGTGTCATTGTTACAGTGTAAGTATTTAAGTGCTGAGTAATATTAATTAACCCTTAGGTGCTCTTCGGTAATTCCATGACAAGAAAATTTTTTAAATTTTAAAAATCACAGCTTTATCGGAATGTTACGAAACTTGGTGACTTTTATGGCATTGGGTATGTGAACACACAGAAGAAAATTGAGGTCATGATCCAAGCAGGCTAAGTGGTCGTAAAAACTTGTCACACTTGTGCTCTTCGGTCAAAAATGCAATCGACCATAGGAAATGAATGGGAAATTGACAAAACACAAAAACTTTTGAGAATTTGCCACGATGCAGAAAAAAGTGCTCAGCATTTGAAGAAAATTTAGGTCATGATCTGAGCATGCTAAATGGTCTTAAAAAATAGTCACACTTGTGGCTCTTTGGTCAAAAATGACCCCATAGGAAATGAATGTAGTAAATTGAAAAAAATGAAAAAAAAGTGAATTTTTGTTTTTTGTCCATTTTTTTTATAAGAAATAGTTTTTGAGATTGTTTCAACTCTAAATTCAAATCCCACCAACAAAAAAAAAAAAAAATGTGTTCATAAACAGCTGGGGAATTCACATGCCTCTCCATAGAGCGCTGTACATGATATCTAGTGGTTACACCATGATTCTATGCTTTTTCTCTATACTGTAACCAGATGGTGCTAATTTTCTTCCAAAAATATTTTTTCTGAAGGCCTAGACTCTATATTAAACTAAAATACTGCATTACATTTTTTTTAAATAATATATATATATATAATAAAATATATATATATTTTTCCATGGCAAAAAGAAACCATAAATATTGCATAAATATTAATAAATTCAATTAAATTGTCTCAAAATACTAAATTAAAAATAATAAATATTATAGAACAAAAATAAATTGCATTGGTTTTGCTGGGATGGAGAAAGTTTCATTTCTAGGTGTCCGGTCAGCTTTCTGACCGGGAAGATAACAAGTGTGACTCCGAAACGAAGAGCACCTGAGGGTTAAATACTATAGGGTTAGTTGTATGTAATTATGCATAATTTACTGTTATTACTACAGTAAGTACATGTAAAAAGTACACTGTAAAATAAAGTGTTACCTAAAATTCTTTGAAAGATGAATCTACAAATCGTAAATTTATTACGGAAGCTTTACATTTGAAAATCAATCATGGGAGGTCAAAGGAACGCAGTATTAAAAATAGATCCACTTCACACTCTCTGCGGCACAAACACACACCGGCGACGCGAAGGGTCAGGCGTTATTTATTCCACTCGTGTCTGATGGACAGCTCGGGAAAACACACACACATCGTGTCCTGCCCTCCGTGTGAATCAACAGATCAACACATCAGAGCGTTCCTCAGGCCGACACAGACGAAAGCATTTCGCCCGCGAGGAGAAGAGGGGCACGCGTCAAGGCTCCTGTCATATTTCACATCAGCGCTCCAAACATGTGTAAAGTGCCGTAAAATGGGAAGTAATCTCAAACTATTTTCTGCTCAGGAGCGCCCCGCTCGCGCACCCCTCACCCCCCGGCCCACTCTCCTCTGCCTCAACAAGACAAATGGGCCCGAAGCGCATGACAGAGCGCCTGGTCCACAAATCACCCCGCGCCGGCCCGTCCAGCGCCCCCCTGCCGCCGGCCCGCTCCATTACTCATCAGCATGCGGAGCCCGACCCTGGCTGCCGTACCAGACAAGGACAAATGGCCGCGGCGGACACTGGAGAGGGACCCTTTACACGCAGGCCGCGGGACTGAGGCCAGGGCTTGCAGGGATCAGGGGCCGGTTTGGTGTCCGGGCCTCGACCCCGGCGTGACCCCTGAGGTGCGCAGGACACTTGCCTGGACAGGTCAGGTGGATTTGATCAGATCTCACTTTATTTGCCCCTCGCATTTAACTATCCTCTTGATCATAGACCATGAAATCTCAACACATTTAATCAGACTTTTCATCATTATGATGCCAGTTACTCCATCTCCATTTGAACAGTTTTGAGGACTCTTTTATTTCATTACGTAAAAGTGGTCTGTGAATTAATTTTAATTTATCTGTGAGTTTATTTTGAGTTGTATATTTAAAGAATTGATGTGTTTGTTAATGGGGATTTGAGGATACAGTGTGTTTAGATTTGTAGAGTAACATATTGTTTCTAAGTTTAGGCATATTAAAAAACATCACACTGGTAGTACAGTAGATTATATATGGCTCCTCACTTAAGAAGAAGAAAACGACTATAACCTAAACAGTAAGAATTGTAACAGTCGTTTATTTAATTATGATTGGTTCATTGGACACATAAAGAGACGCATTATGAGATAGCAAATCATAAAAATAGTTGTCATAATTTTTTGTCTTTTGTGAATTCTGACTTTATCAGTTAACTTTGACTTTTTATGTTATAATTCTACTTTGTCTCACATAATCTATAATAATTAATGTCATAACTAACATTTATTTTAGAATTTTGACTTTTTATCTGATAAAAACTGTTTTTGTTTTAATTTTTTAAACTTTAAATGTTTTTAAACTTTAAAAGTTTAAAACATAAAACTCATAACTTCGACTTTATGCAATAATTTAGACCTTAAGTTGTAATTATGTTTTTATTGCCATTATTCACTTTCTGTCATACTTTTAGACTTTTTGTTAATAACTTTTCTCAATATCTAGTAATTCTGACTTAGTATCTCGTAATTTATATATATATATATATATATATATATATATATATATATATATATATATATATATATATATGTATATGTTGTGTGTGTGTGTGTGTGTGTGTCATAAATTTGACTTTTTCTTAAATAATTTAGACATTTTAAGTCATTTTTAAATGCCATTTGTCACTTTCATACTTTTGACTTTTTGTTAAAATTGTTTTATTTTCATAATTTTGACTTTTTATCTCATAATTCTGACCTAGTATCTCATAATGTATAATAATTGTCATAATTCTCTTTTTATCTCATAATTCTGACTTATGTCATGTCATAATTTTAACGTTTTGTCATAACTGACTTAATATCTCATAATAAACTCATAATTTTGACTTATGTGACAATTTTGACTTTGTCAAATAATTGTTTTTAATGTGATTTTTTTAATGTTCTACTTTTTACTTATTAATATAATTTGAACTATTTATTTTTTCATAATTATGATTTACTATGATTTTCTTTACTGTGCGTGTCAGAAATGGGTATCAATATAAACACACTCAATCTTTCATTACTCCCTGAAGATGGCCATCATTCCAGGGGCTTAACATCACGTCCAAAGAGCAAAATAAGAAAAATTGCAAAGTGTTTATCCGCAGCCCAAGCAATAAAAGATTCCTGAATACATTCGGCGAAGAAAAGATAGAATTAGCAAAACGGCGGAGGGCCAGTGAGAGCAGGGGAAACAGTCATGGGCAGCCATCAACCAAAATATAAATTGCTATTTCTTTTTTTTTTTTTCAGAGAAGTCCAATGTAAACCCACTGAGGCGTCTGTTCAGACTTGCTCTGAGAGGCACAGCTCAATATGTGACATTCAGGGATGAGGGTCTCGGGACTGACCAGCGAACACACGCAGCAGGCCTGCGTCACACTGGAGCAAACATTATTCGACCCCACCTTAATTTCCTCATTATTTTCCTATTGGATTTCTGCTTTCATAATCGTCATCAGGACACATTACCAGAAACCCAAAACCCAAGCAGGATTTTTTTGCCACTGTAAACATTTTCAGTAAAACTTACAAAAAAAAAACTGAAATGAAGCTGTATATTCAATTTCTGGGCCCAGCTGGTGTATTCGAACCCCTCACGCCACCCCACCCGTCCACGTTTCCTTTTCTGCAAACACAGAGCTCTTGGAAAGCATATACTGCACAACAGTTGTGCTTAAGGAAATGTAAAAAAGCTGTTTCTTCTGCTGACGGCTTCGCTAATGTAGATGTTTAGCATTGCACATTTTCTGCTTGATCTGATCCTGTGTGGGATTATCACACCAGTTCGCTTGCTGTGTTTTGTTAACTTTTTGGAGGGAAAACTCAGCGAGAGGCATTCGGGGAAAAACCGGAGTGTCCATTCTCGAACATGTTTGTTCCTGCGGCCTGGGCGTGAACTGGAAAGAGAAAACGAAAGAAAACCGACTGGTGTTTTGTTCCCAGAGGGACAAGAACATAATGACAGCTCTTCCTCAGAAACTGGCCCATGAAACGTCACCACCTTGTTCGACTGTTCCTCATTTCCCAGAACTGGGAAAGATGCGTATTGCAGTTGTTATTTGCATCACTTCTGTTGCCGTAAATGAGGACGACTGATTTAAGCATACATTAGACTGATGAAAACACAGTGTAATGACTTCCTCAGACAGCCTGATGAAAACACCAGCTTCCACTGACAGGATGTCCTCTTCCATTTGGGAAAGAACAACTGGAATCTGGGAACTCAAGGAAATTCCGATGGATCACTTTTAAATGAATTCCGCAAAATTTACGGTAAAAAAACGGCAGCTGTGGTTGCCAGAAATTCACCGTAAAAAAAAACAGTAGCAACATTTTAGGTTTTACAGATTTAACTTAAATTTACAGAAAAAAAGCATTTTCATTATCTGATATAATGATAATTTTCCAACCTATTGAAGTACTAATACCTATTTTTTTACCGTTGTAATACACTGACATCCACCAATCACATAGATGATGAGAGTCACATGATGTATCACAAGCAGCATTTCCACATGAAAGTTAATTCTAATATATAGAAGCTGCACAGTGTGATTCACAGAAACACTAAATACCATCATGGTAACACACATGAAATTACAAAAATGCAATTAACATTAATTTAACAACATTACAAACATCAAACCCCAATGTACTGTGCATGACTGATGAGAAAAAACACTTTACATTACACTAGTTATTTCAATATCATGTTGTCAAGTGTCACGCAGGGACTTGTGGGAGCGTCAATTTATGGATTTACATTTAAGTTATACAATGACTTGTTCTTTTTACCTCCCCAACTGCATATGCACATTACATGTACAAGGTTAGATCTATCACAGTTATTCAACGTATACGGACATTTCTGTTAATCAATTTTTCACCATTTCACTCGTCTACCGTTAAAATCACGATGATTTTTAAAAGCGTATCGAGGAGTTCTGGGACCTGTGGCTCTGCTGTAGTGTGTGCCAGGCTCAGGACATCCCTCGATTATGAAATGACTGCTGACAGACCCAAGACAGTGTTTGATGGCTGAGTCGGCTATGAGAGATCAGAGATCAGGACAGAGCCGAGACTCCAGAGAATATTAAACAGACATAGTTTTCAACAATCAAATGACGGTGGGAAAATTAAAAACTTGAAAAACGTATTCAATTTCTTTGGTTAAATCCCAGAAATAAAGTATTCATCTTCCTTTTGGGCTGATGTTGTAAAGGATCTGAATAGTTTGTGCGTAATCATTCTGTGGTGCACGACGGAGTAGTTTCCCAGCGGCACTGCACTGGCATTTACTGTTTCCACCATCTGTCCGCTTATTAGACTCACTCTTACATCAGCTAGACCTTCTACACTGACCTTTCTTTAAGGAGATGGATGTACAGATCCACATGTAAGGAACAGATTGTATAATGCTTCCATGGGTTTTCTTTTTTGATAAGCAACACTTTATTTCGATGGTCCACTTTAGACACTCTACTGACGATAAGTAACTTTGCAACTACATATCAACTAACTCTAGTTAGAGTACTAGTAGACTGTGCTTAATATCTTCTAAAGAGAGTTAGTTGACATGTGGTTGCAAAGATACCCATCAGTAAAGTGTCTAAAGTGGACCATTGAAATGAAGAGTAACCCTTTATTTATGTGGAAACATCTGGGAAACTGGAATGCTATAAGCACATAAGACACACTTAAAAATGTATAAATGTCTTTGCTTTCAATAAAAAAAAAAGAAATGTAGCAGAAGCACACTTCTCATGACCAAACATTTCACAAAAAAGGTGTTAGGTTTTAAATAATAAAACAATTAAAAATATTGTTCAAAATCGAGATAAAGACATTTGGATAGGTTACTTTTATATTAGTAGAACATATTAATGTGGTGAACTATGGTTCACTTTCGTAGTCACTACGAGTTCCGACGTGGCGAATGAATGGGATTTCGCTTAGAAAGCCTATCAACTTCGAGAATATTAAATGAGCCAATGGCAAGAAAATGCCATGAGTCTGCGGAATTTGCTTAGCATAACTCAGCCAGACTCGTGGGTATAAAAGGAAAGTCGCGGCAACATGCAGACATGTTTTTCGCTTCGGAGCCAACAGCATTCCCCAAGCCATTCTGAGATCTTCTCTTCACTCTTCGAGACGAGCTAACTCTACAGGTGTTGGTGTGACGGCAAATTCCAGCAAGGTTCACATTGTCTGCTAATCTGTGTAGTGATTGCCAGATGGCACATCTTTCCTATACAGTAGGGAGTAGTACAGTAGTACAGTAGTAGGAAGAACATCAATGTGTATGGAATAAATTAACACTCTAGTCTGTACTGAACAACACTAAGTAATTCAACCTCTTCAACTACCACTTATGAAATACAAAATGTAAACAAACACACTTCAGAATATTCAAGTGTATCCCAATTCCAAACCTTGATAACTGGTATATGAAGTGATCAATGTGAAAGAAAAAGTGCACTTTTACCTTTAACAAACATAAATTAGCTTGTGGTTTGAATAAAAAAAGCAGAGCAAAATAACATAATAAAAAAAATACTGCATTCAGGATACAAAGTGCAATGTTATTTACTCATCCACTATTGAGAGATTCTTGTGCAAAAAGATGAGTCTATCATCTATAGGGCGCACCGGATTAAGCCTAATAAATTAAGTTCACACTATATGATTTTAAAACGTTGGGCTGCACTGTGCGGTTCACACTACATGACTTGCTCTGAGTGAAATCAGGAGTGTTAAAGTTGTTTTGCTGTTCACACAACACAACACAATGTGATTGATCCACAATAGGAGGTAACTCACTACACGAGTTGACAACGCAATACATAGAGATACAACCAAGATCGGATGATAAGAGCAAATCATTTGTGACCTAATGAGAGCTGTTTCAGTACTATGTTACGGTCTAAATTCTGAAAATAATCAAATAAATAACGAGCTGACAACAACTCTGTCACTCAACGATTCTATCTTGTCTACAAACCATGTTTTGTCACAAAAAACACGCAATAAAACAAACCAGAAATGACGCGAAACAGCACGTGCGCCAATAGCCAAGAGAACACAATACGTGAATATGGGCGTCAGACAGAAACTATTGCTGCACACTGTTTGCGCGATGATTTGCTTTATTGGCTCTACTCATGACATCACTGAGTTTGAGTCGCGCAACGGCTCTGGATATCTAGCAGGCTGGATATTTTTCTGGGCTCGGCGACGCATCTGCGAGTCGTCTGCAAGCGTTTTCGCTGCGTTGTTGGCGCTTTCATACTAACAGATTGGCAACCGTTCATCGTCAACTAATCCCCCGTGATTTGCACGTGATAACACCCTGACCTGTCGGCGAGGTCAACGATTTGCAAATCGGGCATAAATCGGGCTTAAAATCCTGTAGTGTGAACTTGGCTTTATGAGGCGCATAAGATACTGCAGTCAAACGTTACTGGGTTTGCATTATGCATCCACTAGATGTGCTGGGAATGTGGCGAGTGCACGGCGCCGGAGGTGAGGCGTTTATTTAGTAAGCGTGAGCGCGCTGGGGCGGGCACGTAATTTACATTCTGCAGCCTGACTCATATGAGTATTCAATGTGCGGCGGCTCGCTGATAGCAACAGCTGGCTGTTTTTAATGAGACGACCCGGTTACTGTGAACGGGGAGCGCTTTATGAACCTTCTGTGATGCGTGAGCAGCGCCGGGGACAGTGTGTCTGTTCGTGTGTCTGTTAAGAGTGAGCGCTCGTGAGCGGGAGACACACATAACCTGATTTATACGAGGTTGAACTGGCCGTGTGACAAAGCGGGCATAAGATGGACACGAGCGCGAGTTCAATAATGCAGAGCATTGTTAACTAATTGATCCATAAGGCGCACCGTATTATAAGGCGCACTGTCGTTTTTTGAGAAGATTAAAGGCTTTTAAGTGCGCCTTATAGTGCGGAAAATACGGGTAAAAGGATCAGCACGAACTCTATGGCAAATTCGAAGTCCTACGGGACACGAGGGTAGATTGTCCCATGCAGGGCTGACCGAATGGTCCGGGATTTTACCGTGTACTGTTGCATCCCTAGTAACTGGATCTGCTCAGGTGTCTTCGTTTGCTTGCCATTCCACTCCTCGGACTGGATGTGTGTGATATTTCCACAGTTGAGTTTCCTCGAGAAGCCCTAAGTTCCTCCAGCACTGTTGATGCCTCTCTGAGTCTTTCCCTTTGCAAGCTACTCTGCCACCCCTGGGGTTGAAATATTCCACCCTGTGGGCTGGACAATCCAGTGGGTCAATCCTGGGTCATCTGCGTATTTTTAAGTACTCCCCCTTAAGGCTCACACTGATTGCACTGATTTCCACTGAGATATGCTTCCCAGTGTACCTTTGTATTCCTGTGTTAAGTAGGAGTCCTTTGTTTGTGCTAGTCTCACAACAGGGAGCTCAGACTTATGCAGGGCACTGGAAGACAGACGAGAGGCGTGACTTGACTGGGAACCCCATTCGTCGCCACAACATAACTCATAGTGACTACAAAAGGGCTATGTTAACGTTACGTCTCCCTGCCACTTCCGCTGTACCGCAGGAATTGCCTGAGTTCAGTCTCTGCTCCTCAGTGAAGAAACATGTCTGCATGTTGCCAGCATCCTTGTTTTTATACCCACGAGATGAGGCGGACTCACGATATGCAAATTCCGCAAACCCATGCCATTTTCTTGCCATCGACTCATTTCATATTCTCGAAGTTGATAGGCTTTCTAAGCGAAACCCCATTTGTTGTCACGACGTAACTTCTCTGTTCCCTACTCAGGGTTACATAAGTAACCGGTAAACACACAAGAACTGGTAAAAACAAAAGTCGATAACTTGGCTGGTGAATGAGGTCCCTGAGGTCAGCGAAGAGGACTCAGTCTTAGGCCAGCAGTTGCAGATATGCAGGATGGAGACCACGAGCAGCAGGATGGAGGGGCAGAGAGCAGTCCAACAAACACACAGACAGGACAGGACAAGGCAAGGTTCTCCATAAGAGGATTAGCTGAGTAGAAGGTAACTGCTGATAGTGCAGCAACTAGCCTTAACAAACCAGCAATAATCTGGCAATGCAGGGAGAACAGTTATTAGAAGTAGCAGATAAAATCAGACTAAAGAGAAAACAGGTGGGGTGAAGATCAACGCGAGCGCTGGGGCGATCTGTTGGGGGGAGGGGGGTCATGACAATATATCAATTTAATTTGATGTATCTATTTTTAAATTAGGGCTGTAAAATTTGATTGAAAATTTTATTAAGATTATTTATTAAAATAATTTCACTGGTCACTGAGAAACCATACAAATTATTTTAATTATTTTGCGTTCAATTATTTTACATTGATAGTCCTAATTAATATCACAAAAGGCACTTAAAGGTACTCTATGGAGTTTTTAGCGGCCTCTAGCGGTGATGTTTCAGAATGCAACAAGAGCGCTCGTGCCCGTGTGCGTGCTAGATATCAAGAGCAAGCATTCGCTACCAGCCACACGGAGACTTTCAAGGCAACGGCGAACTAATCACACAACATGCTGGAAACTAATGTAAACTCCCACTGCAGGTACAATAATAGCCTACTTTTATCAGCTTGACGTTGAACTAATGCTCTGTGCTTGTCCATGATAATGTTACAGTAAACTGCATTTAGTCTAGCCAGCATACGATGTTATAGCATAAGACATTTCTACGAAATGAAAACGGTTAGTGAACTAAACTGAACAGTTTCAGTGTATCAGTAAGATCGTAGGAAGTGACATTACTGTACTAAACGTGTCTGGAAATGTGTATTATAAACAATATGATAGTAGTGGATTCATGTCATGTTTCATGTAGTTTACCTTGCTATTTCACTAGAGTTTACTAATATGTTGTAGCCTACTAATATGTTGCCGATGTTGATCCGCGTTTGCGTCCGGAGTCGATCAGATTCACGTTTTGCCTGACGAGCTTCAGCAGATAAAACTTTTTTGTTTATTATATTTATGTGGAGTTTGTGTTGGAGTCTGTGTTGTGCTGGAGGCAGGACGTTTTGGGGAGTTATCAGACTCCGTGTCGTCAGCTGAAGTGCCGTTGGTCGCATGTTGAAATCAACGGGGTTATTGTGTCCATTTCTTTTACTGTCTATGGGTCGCATAGACTGTATGATAGAGAGGCTCGGGAGCGCGCATGCACGTCACTGATGGATTTCGCAGGGAATCCGACCCGGAGACCTCACATATAAATATGAATATTGGCCTTCAGAGGTAATAGCAAAACCCGAAAAGTGGATCATTGCAATGTGTGATTACAACCCCTTTAAACACAAGCAATAAAAAAAGGATTCATTTTATTAAAAAAGTTACATTTAGAACCTTTAATATAGTAAGGTGTTTTTTTTAAATAAACCATTGCATCACAAAAATGTTTAATTAGACTTTGTATTATATACATAATAAATATGAAAATATATACATGTGCACTATAAAATAGAAAATATTCATTTTAAATTATTTTAAATTAAAATTTTAAGTATAATATTGTCTAATGTTATTCCACTAGGGGCTATCCTTTCAATAAATTCACAAATATTACATTAAATAAGTGCAGACTGTAAGTGTACATAAACACCAACCAACAGATCCATAGTAAATAGTGTAAAAATATCTAAATGCCAATTTGAAACACAGCCACTTTTGTTCAGCACAACACGATCTGCATCAACTGCTTCTCTACTTCTCTGATCCCTGATCTCTCGAAACATATCCTCTTTTAAAATCTGATTGAAATAATTCACGAGAGTCATAAAGCATGTTCAGAAGTTTGCGGCGGAGAGGTGCTGAATGAAGCCATTAAATCAGAGCATAAAGCACTTAGTTAATGAAGGACAGTAGCAGGTCCTGCTGATCCACACCAACATACACATCTACATTCTGCATTCGCAGACGATCAGGAGAAGTTATATCCAGGAAAAACAACACTGGTCCATCTGATGAGGCTGGCTGATGGAGGAGGTTTGCTGTTAAGAAGGCCGTTGAACAGTATGAGTTCAACGGCCTCCCAGTCCACCAAGTACTGAAATCCGCATCCCCTCTGTCTCGAGTCCAGAATGCGGTCAACCGAATATGTGGGTTCCCCATCTACGAGTCGCGCCGGGGGGAGGAGCCGAGGCAGGCGGATTAATGCGAGAATGAAACACGGGGTTTGATTTTGGACACATGGAAGGCGGGGTGAATTCTCCTGTACGCCGGAGGAAGTTTGAGGCGGACTGTCACCGGACTAATAATCTTGGTGACAGGAAACGGGCCAATGAATTTGGGAGCTAACTTGTTAGATACGGAGCGGAGAGGAATATTCTTGGTAGAAAGCCACACTTTTTGACCCACGACGTAGACGGGAGGCTTTGACCGATGGCGATCGGCCTTGGCCTTCATGCGCCTCCCTGCTTGGAGTAGAGTCTCACAGGCTCTAGTCCAAGTACGGTGGCACCTCTGGACGAATGCGTGAGCGGAGGGGACCGCGACCTCGGATTCCAGACTAGGAAAAATTGGTGGCTGGTAACCTAAACTACACTTAAATGGTGAGAGGCCCGTGGATGACACTGGTAATGAATTGTGGCCGTACTCCACCATAGAAAGCTGTTGGCTCCAGGACGACGGATTCTTGGCAGCCAGACATCGCAACATTCTTTCGAGGTCTTGATTGGCTCGCTCAGACTGTCCATTAGTTTGGGGATGATAGCCCGAGGACAGACTGACCGTGGCCCCCAGCAATTTACAAAATTCTTGCCAAAATTTGGATATGAATTGGGAACCCCTGTCAGAGACCACATCCATCGGGAGGCCATGTAGCCGAAAAACGTGATTTATGACAGTGACCGCTGTCTCCTTGGCTGAAGGTAATTCGGATGGATCAAAAATACGAGATAAAGAGTCGGGTTTGATGTTTTTGGACCAGAAAGGCATAACCAAATATTCAAAGTGCCCCTGGGGGTATTAAAAGCGGTTTTCCATTCATCCCCCTTCCTGATGCGAACCAAATGATATGCATTACGTAAGTCCAGTTTCGTGAAAATGGATGCTCCCTGCAACCTCTCGAAAGCTGAAGACATCAACGGCAAAGGGTACGCATTCTTTACCGTGATGTTGTTCAGCTCTCGGTAATCAATGCAAGGTTGCAGAGAGCCATCCTTCTTCCCAACGAAAAGAACCCCGCCCCCGCGGAGAAGAGGAAGGCTGGATGAACCCAGAGGCAGAAATATATTTCTCCATGGCCTCCCTCTCGGGAATAGAAAGAGAGTAAAGTTTGCCCTTAGGCGGAGATTTACCTGTCAGTAGATCTATCGCACAGTCATAGGAACGATGCAGAGGAAGAGAAGCAGCACAAGATTTACTGAACACCTCCTTCAGGTCTTGGTACTCCGCGGGCACGGTTAGACAAATCCGCTGCCTCACTCTGAAACACAGAACCAGACACAGAGGGACAGGCAGACACTAAACAGGACTCATGACAGTGGTTACTCCATGTGGAAACAGTGTTAGTGCACCAGTCGACACGGGGGTTGTGTCTGGAAAGCCACGGGTGTCCCCAAAACCACTGGTGCAAGTGGTGAGTCCATGAGAAAAAATGAGATGAGTTCAGTGTGATTTCCAGACGTGATGAGGGTAATGTCTTCAGTAGCATGAGTAATCCGGGGAAGTTCTTGACCATTGAGTGCATTGACGGTAATCTGGTGCGAGAGGGGTGACGGGAATCTGAAGTTTACGTGCAAGTTTTAAATCCATGAAATTACCCTCCACTCCCGAATCCAGAAGTGCCTTGGTGCAGTGCGTCGACTGTCGCCATCTCAGTCTTACTGGGAGGAGGGTTGATGATGGTGATGAGGTCTTCTCTGCAGAGATCCCACCCGATAGTAGCCTCATACTTACTACCGGGCTTGCTCTTTTACCGGGCAGGAATGGAGGAAGTGGCCCGCCCGGCCACAGTAGAGACAAAGTCCTTGGGATCTCCGCCTCTCCCTCTCCTCCCGGGAAAGCCGAGCTCTCCCCACCTGCATGGGTTCGTGGTCGAATGCGGGGCTGACCGCGCTCGCACCACCGGGTTGGTGGTCCTCCGTGTTGAACAGTGGGCGGCTGGGGCGCGTCAGTCTGGTCACACGATTCAGTCGAGCGTCCACACTCAGGGCAAGATCCACCAGTCCATTCAACTTTTCAGGTAAGTCCATGATATATATCTCCTTTTGAACGCGGTCAGCCAACCCATGCAGGAACATATCCCACTGCGCCGCCTCGTTCCAATGGCACTCTCTGGCCAGGGTGCGGAACCGGATGGAAAAGTCCGCCACCGAGCCTTCTCCTTGTCGCAGTTCGGCGAGTAATCTGGCCGCCTCCTTACCCGCCACTGCACGGTCAGAAACTCTCCTCATCTCCTTGGAGAGTGCCCGGAACGAGGTGCAGCTGTCGTCTCCGTTCTCCCACACTGCCGTTCCCCAAAGCGACGCCCTTCCTGACAGCAGAGTCAGTACAAATGCCACCTTTGCATGTTCGCTCTGGAAAGTGCGTGGCTGTAAGGCAAAATGCATAGAACATCTTGTGAGGAATGCTCTGCAAAACTCTGGCTCACCGGAATATCCCTCAGGTGTGGGTAGGCGTGGCTCTGGTCTCTCTGCTGCCGCCCCGCCGGTGGTGGGGGAACGGGCGGTGTGGGGGTGCAGTGGGAGTACGTAGAAGATGTACCTGTTGGGTGAGCTCGGACACCTGCTTCACGAGTGCTTGCACCGTGCGACCTGTGCCCGAAATGCTCTCCTCTTGTTGATCCATATGTGAGATACTGTGAGCGATGAACTCGTTGAGCTGGGCTGAACCTGCTGCATCCATTGTGTGGTCAGATCGTTCTGTGAGGAAATGACAGAAGGATGCAAGATGCAAGTAAAACTCAGTTTTAATGAAGGGACAGATAAGGACAATGATGACAAGGCACAGATCGGGGACAAACACTCAGGTGGTCAGTGAAGCAGGGACGAGATGGCGATCAGGTGGAAGACAGGTGGCAGCGTGCTCAGTGATCCCAGGAACCGTGTAACATCCAGACGACACGAAGAACGGAGAATCCAGACGACACGAAGAACTGAAGATCCGGACGAGGCACAGAACAGACGAAGCACGAGCACAGGAAACACACCGAGTAACAACCACAACGATCTGACAACAAGAGAGAAAAATCCTGAGTATAAATAGGGAACTGAATGACTGGCAGCTGGTGACACTAATCAGCACAACGGTAACCACACCCACACAATTACACTCACGCAGACACATCAGCATGAGACAGCCGATTCATGAACCGTGACAGTCTTACACCAGCCATGATAATGCGCAAGTTCACAAAAACAGTCTCAAAAACACGGTTGGAAATCGCTGGTGTTTCTGACGTCACAAACGACCTTGTAACCAATCAGATCAACTTGTGATTGTCAACCAGTGGATCTCTGAGCTGAGTGATTGAGTGGAGGCGGGGCTCATTTGCATATCCATAGAACCACGCATACTAAATGAGGCAAGTTGTAAGATTACATTCAAGCCGTTTTAAGGCACAAGGGCATTTTTCAAGAAATTTTCTTCTAAATATGTCATTTTGATGATCAAAGGTGAGTTTTAAGGGATACAATTATTGACTACAGGTGGACTTCAACATTTTTACAACATTAAGAATCAAAGCCATGATAAAACAGAAGTAGCAACAGATCTTCTAACATTCCATAAAAACCAATATGGATGAATCATTCATGATGGGATCTATAACATGCATTGAGAAAATAGATTTTAACATTGAAACAACTGACATTATTTCAACCTATTCATTTTCAAACACATTGCAAACAATAAACATATAATATGTGTTATAAGCATTTATATACATATATAATACAAATAAATAATTATCAATTTCCATTACTCAAACCCGATCATCTCATGGTCCTCATATGACTATTTAATAATAACATTTAAAGTCCTGCCATTTAGTTGTCAAAAGAAAATTCTAAACTAATTCAAAACTAATTCCAATCACACAGTCATTAGCTTTCAGATTAAAGGAATCATAAATCCAGTCATCTATCCAAACTTTTGTCTGGTCCAGTGATCTGATGGCTTCTGATGGTGAGGTGTGTAAGCATGTTTTGTGTATGTGTGGGGTCAGAGTATCAGGGTTTAAATCCCAGTGAAGATGTTTTTGGCCTTGATCACCAACCCGATCGATTCTTGGCTGATTCACTTTCAGATATGTCTTATTTTATTAGTAGCTTCAGCCTTCCACGAGCCCATTCACGCGTGATCAATACGATGGCCCAGACGGGACATATTTTTCTCATTTTTAGTGCCTTAACGCTATTTAACCGTGTCATCTGATAAATGAGTGGCCGTCCCAAAACGCTGATTTTCTATTGATTTCTCCCTCAATCTCAACACCCTTTGCCCCGTCACTCCTCCATTGTTTGTATGTCCAGTTAACAGACTGCGCCGTCTCCTTCCTCCACACAGGAACCCAGAGGACTGTGCTGGAGGAGCGTTCAACTTTTTTCAACATTAACACCGCTTTATTCTTTAAATCTACTTCTTATGAATTACATATGTATATGTCAATTAAACTGAATACTTTTATTGTAAGGTAATAATCTGGCGGGGTCAAGACACAGACACTTAATCATATTTTAAATCATCCCCATGTCATCTTAACTAGCCCAGTTCATTCAATATTGGCCAAGCAGAGAAGCGACCAAAACACCTCCACGTTTTCCCTATTTAAATAGATTTACACAAGTAGAGTAACTTGAACTAAGACAGTGACACAAAATAAAACATTGCGTTAGTGTATAGCGTGTATGGCGGATACCACAGTATAGTGTATGGTTACACTATAGTGGGAACCAAACGGTTCAAGGTCCAAAAGACAGTTTCAGTGCAAACTGTTTAAAGGGCTTGAAACGATTCCAGACGATGAATAAGGTAAATAAATAAATATATAAATAACAAAGTTTAGGTTTTATAAGCTCAAATGCTCGCCTTGCTCTGTTCTGTGATGCGCATTGTGACTCTCCTGTTCGAACTCGTTCATCAAAATGAACAAATCTTTTTCCGAGTCAATTTGTTTGTTTCATTCGTTGAATGAACCAAATTACTCGGAAAAAGATTTGTTCATTTTGATGAACGAGTTCGAACAGGAGAGTCACGAATGCGCATCACAGAACAGAGCAAGGCGAGCATTCACAGAAGCATCACAGAAGCTTATAAAACTTAAACTTTGTTATTTATTTATTAAATGAGGATCGTTTCGCTTGATAAGACCCTTATTCCTCGTCTGGAAGTCGTTTTAAAGCCCTTTGAACAGTTTGCACTGAAACCTTTTGGACCTTGAACCGTTTGGTTCCCATTGAAGTCCATTATATGGAGAAAATCCTGGAAAGTTTTCATCAAAAACCTTAATTTCTTTTCGACTGAAGAAAGAAAGACATGGACATCTTGGATGACATTGGGTGAGTAAATTATCAGCAAAAGTTTTTTTTAAAGTGAACTACTTCTTTATTAACTACCATAATTTTTATTAACTATAATTTTCTTATCGTAAAAATGTGGTAACCATGTTTTTTCGTGGATTGATTCCCATGTGTCTTACCACAGTTTTACTGCAAATGGCTAAAGGCCCACTGAAGCGCAGATTTGTTTGATGCGCTGACGTAATTTGAAACAGGAAGCGGAGGCGGGACATATTGAATGGCTCCTCCCCCTTTTCAAATAGCCAATAACATTTAGTTTACCTCACAGAATGCAGGTCAACAGCATCATGGAAGCGAATTCGAAGTGCTGTTCAATAGTATACAATAGTTGTGAATAAATTCTAGCCATTTCATTCTAAACCAGCATAGTTGGAAAACGGAATAAAACTTGGTTACACTTTATTTCGATAGTCACTTTAGACGTTCTACTAACTATAAGTAACTTTTCAACTACATGTCAACTAAGTGTCATTAGAGTATTAGTAGGCTGTAGTAGACTGTCAGTAGACTGTTAGGTTAGGGTTAGGTGTTAGGGTTCAGGTTAGGAGACAAGTTTACTTATAGTTGCTAAGTTACTTATAGTCAGTTGAATGACTGTTGGGGGACCAACAAAATAAAGTGTTAGCAGATATTAAGCTGACAGTCTACTAATACTCTAATGATAGTTAGTTGACGTGTAGCGACAAAGTTACTTATAGTTAGTTGAATGTCTAAAGTGGACTATCAAAATAAAGTGTTAACTAAAACTTGAGTGTTTGAGCAACTGAACACACTCCAACATGCTCTGTGACTGTCAACGGTCGCTTTGGGCAAGTGGTGTTTACTGTGCATTCACACCGCCGCGGCGAGAACGTCAAAGTGGCCGGAAGTCATTCATTTTCAATGAGAGCCGGCGGCGAGGACGGCGAGAGCGGCAAGGAGAGTTGAAATCAGTTCAACTTTATGGTAATAAGCATTGACAAGCTTCGGCGGCAACTGGCGGCAACCAATCGGAATGTAGAAGTGTTCCGTTTGAGAGAATCCCAGAGAACGCAGTCCTGTAAACTTTGGTTCCGGCCACATTAGTTCCCAAGTAAAATAGAAGAGGTTGATCATTTGAATTTGACACTATTTTGGCACGCAATAGTGATGCGCGGGTCGGCTTTTTCTCCAACCCGCGGGTCCCGCTTTTATGAAATTATTTGGCCTGCCCCAGCCCGCACCGCACCACTGTCTCTATTTTTACAACCCGCCCCGCACCCGCGACCGTTAAAAAGACATAGTAGCTACTAGGCATTGCAATGTAAATAAAAACAGCCTTTATTTCCGCCTGAAAGTGCTTGGAAACATATCGCCCTGTGAACTGGCAACAATAGACGACTATCATGAATATGAACCGTAAATCAGGTCATATCAATAAACATTTTCAACATTTACAAAGCAGCATTTGTATTCAATAGGCTAAACCATTTTTTATTTCTTAGATCCCCCACAAATATGTCTTGACATGCTGGAAGTGCCCATTTTGTGGCGCTACTGTTTGTATATTTTTCACACGAGTTGCACTTCAGGTAACGTTAGCTGATTACTGTTGTCTACTGCTGCAACTACTTATGAGAACCACTCCCAAACATTAGATTTAGCAGCCTGACCTTTTTTCCTTTTAATCATGTATATTCTGACCTCAATTTTTCCCGGACCTCATCTTCCATCTTCACTTTTAGTTCTCCGTTGTTGTTGTTGTCGAGACTGTCGCGGCTGTCGGAGGAGAGCTGCTTGGCGCGCCGCTTTCGTGACGTGTCACATGACACCAAAGGTTTGAGTACCTCACGCAAGTTACGTTGCTACAGCGACTTTATTTGTGTCTTACTGTTTGTATTGTTAAGATTGAATAAAATTTTTTTTAAAAAAGTTACGTTGCTACAGCAATCGTATTATAAACTTATCAAATAACCTTATAAAATATGAAAATAGATATTCCCAAATGTTCAATATAGGCTGGAAATTGCAAGCAACATACATGGATAAAAAAATAAAAAATAAAAATAAATTATTGACCCACCCCAACCTGCCCCGCAAATAAAGTGACAATTTCTTTACCCGCCCGCGACCCGATCCCGCGGGTTACGAGTTCGACCTGCGCATCACTAGCACGCAACACTATTTAGAGGCAAAACTTTTGTGCTGGAACACTTTTTTAGCGGGAATGCAATTTATAATAGCACTTAAACATGAACACAATAGCCATACCACACACATATGGCTTTTAATTTATTTCATTAGCAAACATGTCACTATAATTGTAAAGTTATTTCCATCGATCAATTTTCTGCAAAAATAACGTCCGACACGCTTGTTTGCTTTACGGCCCCTTTAAATACAGTTTTAAAAAAGATCACGCATTCAAGATACGTCACAGCATCAGAGCGTCCACGAATCTTTCCACAGCGTCGTTGGCAGGGCAGCGAGAGCGAATTTTGCTGCTCTCGCCGGCGGTGGAGTGAACGTACGGTTACAGCATATGGGCAGAGCTTCAGGTTCTTGAGAGAATTTGATTGGACAGCAGCTGAAGTCCGCGGTGACGTCATTAAAATCAGTGATCCATTTCAGCGGAAGTGAGAGACTGTAAGTTTTGAATGCTTATATCTCCTAAATGCAAATTTTGTCAATGTTTTGGAACAAACCAGCTCATTCATAACCTCAAGGCTAACATAGTTATACAAAACGCTAAAAAAAACCCTGAAAATTTTGATTTCAGGGGGTAACTTTGGCCAAACCTCAAACATTGTTAGGTAACATTCACTTCACAGCCACCGGAGTCGCTGATAACAAGGGTTTCTCATTTCTACACTCTTTAAATAATGTAGTTAATTAGATTATAAATAATATTTATTATTATTTAACATGTTCATTAGTGTTAGGGTCTGTTTTAAAGCATGTTGTCTCGTCTGACTGTCTATGAAAGTGCGTAATATCTGTTGTGCTCCTGGATATTTCATAGCTCAAATCACGACGGATACACACTCTCGCTCACACACACTCAACTTGATCCGTTCCTGCATTATTAATGCTAAATTAAAGCAGGCCCTGTCTCCTGTCTCTGAGCACAGTAATACATATTGATCCTTTTATTACCAAAGAACCTCCATAAAGTTCTTTACTTATTGCTGAGGCATTCTGGGTGAAACTATAACAGATGTAAACACACTCAATGCATGTCACGCGTTCCCCAAGGCAACGTCCCGCAGATCAACCTGGATATTTTATAAACGGAACAACATTTTTACAAAATGCATTTGGCAAATGAATAAACCTTCATTAATGCTCATTTCAAAGCTTCTCCTTCACATGTGATCTGTGCACACCGGCAGAAGAGCCATAACACACACATTATCTAGTCCAATAACAGCAGTGTTGCGTGAGTTTTATTAGACCTTTCATCTCTTATATAATGGGTTAAGTGATAAAGTGACGTTTACTGGCCGCTCGCTGGGTTATAACACACTACTGTATATGCAGAACAAAACTATCCCTCTAACCAGCACACACACCAGACTGAATCAGGAAACCAGTTCAGCCCATTTATAGTTAATAATGTCCCAGATTATGCTGTTTATCTGCGTTTAATAGAGAAACATGAACAAATTATTCACAATAAGATCATTTTTATCTAATACCTTTTGTTTTGTAAGTTTTATTTAAGCAAATCTTCATTGTATCATACAGTGAGATTATCGATCAGTGGTCCATAAGGGCCTCAGCAAGCTTACAATTCCTATATTTTTTAAATATTAACTATAACTACTATATTAACTAATAAAAAACTGATTAAAGAAGTAGTTTACTTTAAAAAAAAAAAAAACAACTTTTGCTGATAATGAACTCACCCCCATGTCATCCAAGATGTCCATGTCTTTCTTTCTTCAGTCGAAAAAAAATTAAGGTTTTTGATGAAAACATTACAGGAAACATTACATTTTTTAACGATTCTAGACGATGACTAAGGGATAGTGAAACAATCGCTCATTTAAAAAATAAATAACAAAGTTTAAGTTTAATAAGCTCAAATGCTCGCTTTGCTCTGTTCTGTGATGCGCGTGCGTGACTCTTCGAACTTGTTCATCAAAATGAATGAATCTTTTCCCGAGTCAACTCATTCATTTCGTTCGTTGAACGAACCAAATGACACGAAAAAAGATTAGTTCATTTTGATAAACAAGTTCGAACAGGAGAAGTCATGCAGATTTTGAATGACTATTATTAAAATAACTATTCAAAATCTGACAAAAAATTCAAAAGCTTACAATATCTTCAGTCAATATTAGTTATGTTTTCCACATTATTATACTGATCCAAATAATGAGTAGTTCCTTTAGAAGGATATAGTAACACTTGAGTCATTACTAATGGGTTATCGTTATCTTTTATTATAGCCAAATTATTAGGGCTGGGCAAGTTAAAGCGTTATTATCGCGTTAACGCATTTATTAATTAATGCCGATAATTTTTTAACGCACGTTAACGCAGTTTTTTTATATCATTTTTTTAAAAGTTCGTTGCTCACTGGCTCTGAATAACAGGCCTACAGTCAAACCATGGATCACAGGAGGGGTGGGATGTTGGTCATCCAGCAAATAACCCACCCAAACAAGCAGTGGAGAGAGGCCGCAGGTTCTCTCAGGTGAATAGAAAGGGAGACAGGCAGCGCTCTGCGAGACGAGTGAATGAATGACAGGCGCGGATAGTAACCAACGGCTTCTGTGCGCTACGCAGCTGTAGCCTTTTAACTTAAATTAAAATTATACATAACTTTACCTGATAGGCCTGCGTTTAGTTTAGCGGGAGTGCTCTGCCATGTGAATTCCCTTCTGTTGATGTCCTGATAACTATTTAGATTCTGGAAACTCACAAACAGCGAACCGAGGATCAGTCTCTCTTCCAATGATTTGTGCTGGCTGCGCGCCGTCAGCAACAGGCGGGCGCGTGCGTGAGGCGAGCTTGACCGCAACAGTTTCACAGGAACGCACCCGCTTGTCGCTGCACCTTGTGCTCGACCACTTCACCTCACTCTAAATGCTGATTTATATTTCTGCGTCAGACCTACGCAGGAGCCTCTTTGGTTTTCATTCATACTTCTGCGTCGTTGTCCGCGTTGACGCGCAATTATGGGAGCATGTGAAACCCGGGGAGCGATTCTAGCAATCACAGCGCAGGCAAGCATATTGACGCGTTGTTACATTTTTGGAGAGGTGCACGTCAGGGTACGCGCGCTACACACAGCCCTACGGCGTAAGTTCGATGCAGAATTATAATGGGCTTTACCTCTGTTTAATGTAACCTAATCTTAGTGTGCGTGGGAAACCATGGCATGACCAAACCTAAGCTATTATCAGAGGAGTAACGTAGGTCCAACTTATATCTGTAGTGGTCATGACCTCTGACTACATTGAATGACTGTTTCTGCTGCTCCCTGATAAAAGATACCTGTTGAGAAAAAAAGAAAAAAAGAAAACTGGACTTGTTTTAACTAGATAACAGGTAATCCCCTGTGCCAAATAGCTTTGTTTGTTATTTGATTTGATTATATTAATGTTTAAGTTGAGATTTACAATAAATATTTTATTGCTACTGTGTAAAAGAGAATTCTGCTGGTATAAAGCACCTTATTTGTTTAAAGTTTTTGCAAACCACATGTTATTGCACTTTTATGTATATAGCAGTACATTTAAATCAAAAGTGTGCAATACATTACTTTAGAATTCATTATTCAATTTTCCGCGTAACAATGCGATTAATCGCGATTAATCGCAAGAAATTCATGCGATTAATCGCGATTAAAAAAAATTATCTTTGCCCAGCACTATAAATTACGCATTATTAATATTAATCATGAACCTGTATATAGTAGTTTTTAAATTTTGGTCACAAAATGTTTATAAATGTTACTGGTAGTCGCTGTATGCAGAATATTTGTGTATAATATCTCACAGTTAACTTTATGTTGCTCTCCTCACTTACATAAATGAACAACAGAGTCAGCTGTCTGAATAGATTTTTGGTGTGACTGTTGGCGAGTTAGAAAGCAGCAGCGACTTATCAGCTCCCCCTGGTGGCTCCTCCACACACACACACACCTCACACACACACACACCATCAGACAGGCATTAATCATAACCAGAGGAGTGTAAAATTCAATTGCCTCCCTCTATCCATTTGGAGTGTAGAAGCCTGAAGGCCAGCCTTGTACTTCACCTGAGAGAGAGAGAAGAGAGAGAGAGGGAAATAAATAAATAAAGGCGAAGAAGCCTCTGCCTACACTTCATCAGATCCCCTCTTCATAATAGATGGAGTGTCTGTGCGGTGGAGTTGTGCCATCAGAAACTCGCCCTCTCTCTATCCATTTAATTCCAGCGGCGCAGGAGAAGGGTCAGGGTAGAGCTTCCCTCAGTCACGCTGTAAACTACCTTTTAGGAATTGTTTCTCAGATAAGAAATGATCAGTCCATTTATCTGCGGCAGACGGAACTGTCGCTTCGCCCAGACCTCCAATATTTTTCGTTTGACCTGATCAGGGCAATAAACTAGAGCGAGACACTTTCGATTTGTCACCAGCCCGAGAGCCGGGGTGTGTGAACGACTCATTACATCCCTCTCTCTACACACACACACACACACACACACACAAAGAGAGAGACACACAGACACACACACACAAAGAGAGAGAACACAGACACACACACAAAGAGAGAGAGACACACAGACACACACACACACCCACACAGAGAGAGACATAGACACACACATACATACAAAAACACACACACACAAAGAGAGAGAGAGAGAGAGAGAGACACAGACACACACAAAGAGAGAGAGAGACACACAGACACACACACACACAGAGAGAGATACACATAGACACACACACACACACATACAACAACACACACACAGAGAGAGAGAGACACACAGACACCCACATACAAACACACACTCACACAAAGAGAGACACACACACACAAAGAGAGAGAGACACACACAGACACACACGCACACAAAGAGAGACACACACACACACACAACAAAGAGAGAGAGAGACACACACACAGAGAGAGAGACACAGACACACACATACACACACACACACACACACAGAAAGAGAGAGACACACAGACACACACACACAGAGAGAGAGAAACACAGACACACACACACACACAAACAGAAAGAGAGACACACAGACACACACACACACACTCACACATACATACAAACAAACAAACACAATGAGAGAGAGAGAGAGAGAGACACTCTCACATACTCTCTCTCTCACACACACACACACAGAAACACTCACATGCATACACTCACACATACGCACACATACAAACACACACACACTCACACATACATACAAACAAACACAAAAACACACAATGAAAGAGAGAGAGAGAGACAGACACACACTCTCACTTACTCTCTCTCTCTACACACACACACACACACACACACACACACACACACACACACACACACACACACACACACACACACACACACACACAGAAACACTCACATGCATACACTCACACATACGCACACACACAAACACACGCGCACACACACACACACACACACACACACACACACACACAATCAAGAGGAATTCGTTCAACTCCAACTCCTCCCATCCACACACCTCCTCCAGTTTATGATTTACATTTAACATAATCCTTCATAATAGATCTGATTCTGATTTACCACAATCTCTCACATTATACATCTGATCTATTTATGTGTTATTATTATTAGATGTTTTCTCTTAAAACTAATATTATCAAATATTTATATCAGTCACGTACAGTGAGCATCCATTAGGCTCTGTCAGCCTAGCATTAATCACAAAGTGGATATTATCTCGCATATGGAAATGATGTGCTGGCTTGAAAAATTAAACCTCTCATAGGGGTTATTTATTTATAAGACAATTCCCTGTTAAACTATTTCCGGTGCTCTGAGTGAAAACACAAATAGCGTCACAACTTTACGCTTCTGAGGTGAAAATAGTGTTTTTATCACTCGGAGGCAGGAACATTAAATATGATCAATGACATTAGAGGATATAAACTGGGTTTAATAAAGCACACTCATCTATGATAAGATCTGACGTCATGGCCTGACCGTGGCAGAAACACGAGATACGCTTCTTCCTCTTCCTCCTCCTCTTCCTCTTCTGCTGTGAGGATTCTCCACGTTAAGACGAATAAATGAATTAGTTTAAACTAAATGAATCGACTTTAACGAAACAATGAGCCTGTCTCGAGTCCTGTGGTGTCGCTCGGTGTTTGTAGACGCTGTGAGGACTAAAGACGTGTGTCACAGAGTCTCGAGTCTTTAAACCGTGTGTGTGAGTTATGAACCACTCCGATACACTCGTCAGTTCGTTCATGAAGTGTGATAACATGCTGTCACATGATGGAGGATTGTGTACTATAAAGGTTATTTTAGAATAAATGGAATCTTTCCATTCCTCAAAGGTTCTTTAGATTATTCAAATGTTCTGAAAGAGGAACCAAAAATGTGTTTTATTGCATTGCTACGAAAACTTCCATATTTTTAAGAGTTTCAATATCATTAGGATTCAAATGATTAAAATTAATGTTATCTGATACAATGATATTATGAAATAAAAACACAAAGTTAACAGTATAAACTGGATATTGCGAAATAAAAACACTTTGCATATATTTGCATGTAAATGCTTCACTTCTTTTCATCGGTACACTGAGAATTATTCATTTTTATAATTAATGTTTATGCTAATATAAATGTTTATCACTGTATACAACATGGAAATATATACATATATATATTTTTTATATTTATGATAATGCCATAATAGTTAAATCTGTAAATAAACGTTCAAGCACAATGAAAGACTCCATATGGTTTTGTTGTCTTCTAAACTAAATTTATATCATATTTTGCTATAGCTGTTATGTAACAAGTGAAAGTGCCGTTCAAAAGTTTGGGGTCAGTGAGATATTTTTAAAATGAATACTTTTATTCAGCAAAGATGCATTGGATTGATCAAAAATATGTCGGTTAGTGATTTATAACGTTACAAAGATGTCTATTTTAAAGAAGCTGTCCAGAATTCTGAAAGAATGTAATAATACAGTTTCCACACATCTGAATTAGCACAACTCAAAATTAATAATAATCAGAAGTGTTTAATGAGCAGCAAATCAGCATATTAGGATTTCTGAAGGATTATGTGACACCGCGGTAGACAGGATTAATTAATAATTTATTAATTTATATATAAAATATATATAATTTAAATTATAGTAGCCTAATATTTCATTGCAGGTATCACTGCTGTTAACAAAAATAAAATAAATGCTGTATTGATGAGCACAAAAGGCTGAAATCTTTCAGACCCTCGTAGTGTAGATCCATACTCAATGCGGTTATTATATATGAGACGTACATATTTATATGGTCACAATCTAGAAAAGAGTCTCAGTCCGACTCGTGTTTTCTTGACCAACACTGACACCTTCCGGTCAATCACACACGTGCATCTTTGATGGTAGGGGGCTTCTTTACGTTTATTTGTGTTAAATCCAGAAACATGACAAAAAAAATATATGCTACATTCTGTAAGCAAAAAAAAAAAAAAAACATTTATTGCTATTTATTACCAGAAATACCGTTTTGATGAACGTAACATACCGATGATGACGTGGATTTCTGGAAGACTCCCGCTTCAGCTTCACATTTCGTACAAATCAAAACCACATACCTCTTCCCACAAACTACTGCACATTTCATTTACTACGAACATAAGACTTTATTGACTTTATGCTTCACAGAGCGGCGAGAAACTACATGTAGCACATTTACATCAGCTTATTTATGATTCCTCATCAAAACACTGCACTGCTGTGAAACTACTTGAGGTTTACTAATGTTTAAAGACATGCGAGAAGGTTTAAACTGCGATCATATACAGCTAAATCTACACTACTCACAGCTACTGAACAGACTATACACCACGGAAGAAGACGTCTTGAAGACGTTGAAGACTTTACATCTTAAGACGTTTGGCAAAGTTACCGTGAAAGTAGATCTTTTTTTCTCTTCAGACGTAATAAAGAAGATAATAAAGGAAAAATTAGTCAGTAAAATAAAAAAATAAAATAAAAAATGCCCATTTGCTGAAAGCCAAAACATTACAGTACCGAGGCTCTCCTGTATGATTGGCACCTCAGCTTTCCTGTTAAAGCCACGCCCAGAAATCATTTTGTTATCATCCATGTTCGATATTTGACTGTAGTAGGAAATAAGCTCTTCCCTGAGGCGTCTCGTTCACTGTGCTATTAACTCACCACTCAAACTAGTCATGGCTGATCTTTCCTAAATTACACTACACGATTAAATGAATAATTACACATACTTACACAGTTTTTTAGGCCAAAGGTGCACGAACGCTACCATTTAGGAACCTATACATACATATTATAAAAAAATGGCACTTTTTTGTCACATGCTTACAGTGTAACTACAATTATTTGCACATTCCATATACAACAGGAAATGTTCTATGGTTTTATAATATTTGGCACATAATGGTTAAAAGGCCACTAACGTTCGAGCTACACAGTATTTCTCCGATGAGGGTTTTGAAAAACAAACGGGGGAAAATAGCTTATAATAATAATATTCCAGATGTTATTGAGGGAAGGTGTTATGTACGATGTTGTAAAAGCTGTACATCTGTATCAATCCATCCAGTCATTCTCTCACTCTCAAACAGTAATCAAGAAAATCACAGTCACGTTTTTCCGATGGCTCTCAACCTTCACTAAAAAGCTATTAAATAATACAAAGATGACAATGACAGCATAAATATGTCATACATCTGTATATACAAAATAACACAGTGTTCCCTTTTGCCTTGCAGCTGCAATAAACACCAGAGTCCTGTGGTTCAGGAGACAGTCGTTCAGAAGACTTTAGCCCGTTTGCTGCTCAGAGAGCCGTGCTGTGAGAGAGAGAGGACAGGAACACAGGGGGCCAAACTTTTACTTTTGTGGTGTTGGGTAACACAAGTTACATAATCAGATTACTTTTTTCAAGTAACTAGTAAAGTAACACATTACTTGTAAAATGTCAACAGAATACCCGAGTTGCTTTTTCAAATGAGTAATGTAAGTTAATAACGTCACACACACAACTTTAATAAAGAGAAGGACTAAACCTCACCTTGGCCTGTTTGTAAAAGTGTGGCGCCAGCTCCACCAGCCAGGACGAGCTCCACCGCGGTCACGTCACGCATGTAGTACTTGCTGGTCTGAACCACCTCATTGAAGACCACCCTGAGACACACAGCTGGGTTAATATTGGCGGAGCAGAACTAAAGCACAGTTTGACCCGTTAGGGTAACACCAGTACCATTTTGGGGGCTTTCTCCAAACAGCACCGAATCGGGGTGGATGAACAGCTCTCGGTCGTCATGGAGAGTCCTGCGTTACAACAACAACAGAGACATGCAAACACGGCTGGAAAAGTCAGGTGACTACCACTGATGAAGAGGAACTGACCTGTAGGAGCCGAGAGCTGATGCATACGGGCCGCATTCGCGAAAACCCAGACACGATCACATCGGAGAATCACGTCCGGGTCACCTTCAGGGCACACAGAAGAGGCACACACACCTCTAACTCATATGGCAATACACACGTCACCACCCGATACTCATCACAATACCATATTAGTGCGATAGTCCAAGAAAATTGAACACAAAATGTACTGTTGATTAAAAGATAAATTCGTTTTTCATTGTGTGTGTGTGTGTGTGTGTGTGTGTATGTGTGTATGTGTAATGTATCGGCTTGGACTTGTGCTGGAAACCCAAAGCAAAGGACAATAGATGAAAATACACACTTATTATACACAAATATGCTTGTGCTCTTCACTGACTAGATATATTTAAATCAACGCTCGGCCACTTTTACCGCGAACATCTGACATCTGGCATTTAGAGCTATGAAACGATTTAACGTGATATAATTCGCATCCAAAATTAAAGTTCGTATTTACATAATATGTGTGTGTAGAGTGTACAATTATTTTGTATATATTAATATGCACACATGCATGTATATATTTAAGAAATATGTATATATTAAATATATATATATTTATAAAAAAATTATATTATACATAAATATATGATATATTAATAATACATTTTTCTGAAAGATATACAAGCATGTGTGTGTATTTATATATACAAAATGATTATACACACACATATATTATGTAAACACAACTTTTATTTTGGATGCGATTAATCGTTTCACATCCCTACTGGCATTATCAGGACCCACACATATTCCCCCATTGCATGATTATACATTATAGACAACATTATATTCAGTAGTGTACGGAAGCCTGGAACCGCAACATAAAAATTAAAAATAAATAAAACAGTGAAATAAAAAATTAGAGCATTTTGAGATTAAAGTCCAAATAATTTGAGAAAAATCTTTTTCTGGTGAACTATACGTAAGCAATAAGCACACGAGTAGTGTGTGATGATCGAAATAAGTAACAGCTAAGAGGGCGTCTGTTAGGCACGACGTGAAGCCTGCAACCCCTTCAGCTGTTACTTATTTCACGATACGAACACTTGCCTCGAGAATTCTTATTGCTTTTATAAAACGGTTGCCACACAATATTAAAGTAAAAAACAATATAAGTGCAACTTTCTTGAAGTAAAATCACTAAATATCCTGACCTTCCGCTGGAAAAAATAGTCCATGAGCGTGAACAGCAACAACGTTCCAGTGTGTAAAATGCATGAAAGCTCAAATAAAAACAACATAGAACCGCAGTGTTGCGCAGCGATCAATAGAACCGTTGGGTGAAGCGGTCGTAGCCGTGTTTTATCGTGAATAAAGCACAGCTCTTGACCAATCAGAATCAAGGATTCGAACTAACCGTTTTATAAACAAAACATAATAGTCACTATCCACAATACATATTGTTGCATTTTCGCATTGCGAATATATTTCATCACGATATATATCGTTATACCCTGAGAAATAAGGACATGATAGACCAATGACGGCGTCTGAAGATAAAGCGAGCTGATATGACACCATGTTGGCGACTGAGAGGAGAAGCTCACCCTCGCTGGAGGTGCGAGGCACCTTGAACTTGTTGAGGAGGTGTCGCAGCTGCTCCCGCACGGCCACGGCCCGCCAGGAGACCTTTATAGTGGAGGAAGTGCTCCTGACACCACTGCGAACTCTTCTGGTGCTGCGGGAACATCACAACACCAACACAAGCAACATTATTACCTCATCCAAACTCACAAATCTGTGCTTTTCAAACAGAACACCTCAAGATGCACACTGTAATCGAAACAAACCCCAAATTACGATATGGCTTCGAGCGGTTATTAAATCGCACAGGCTGCGTATTAAAGGAGTTGTTCACTTTTGAAAAACTTTTGCTGATAATTTACTCACCAAATGAACTAACCTTTTTCGAGTCAATTGGTTCATTCAACGAACGCAAACGAACGAATTGACTTGGAAAAGATTCGCTTAATTTTTGATGAACGAGTTCGAACAGGAGAGTCATGAACGTGCATCACAGAACAGAGCAAGGCAAACATTTGAGCTTATAAAACTTAAACTTTGTTATTTATTTATTAAATGAGCGATCATTTCGCTTGATAAGACCCTTATTCATCATCTGGAATCGTTTAAAGCTCTTTGAACTGTTTGTACTTGTAAACTGTCTTTTGGACCTTGAACCGTTTGGTTCCCATTGAAGTCCATTATATGGAGAAAATCCTGGAATGTTTTCATCAAAAACCTTAATTTCTTTTCGACTGAAGAAAAGAAAGACATGGACATCTTGGATGACATGGGGGTGAGTAAATTATCAGCAAAGGTTTTTTGAAAAGTGAACTACTCCTTTAATTAAAGAAATATACGTGCTGCCACTGCGTGTTTCATAGTGAAGCTGCAGCACCGTGTTCAATTGACACGTAGCACATAATCGGTTTGTTTTTTCCCATTGCCATAGAAACCAATGCAGATATTACTTAAACGGAAGAGCCGCATGGACACTCGGATTCGAATCTGAACAGTTGTGATACACATATGAACGTCCATAATTTAAGATCAGAGTCCAGTTGGATACACAAATAAGCGGAGAACACAATATGTTTTTTGTCCGTTTTTTGTGTTTTTTGTGGCATTATTGTTATTGTTTCTTTTACATGTTCAAAATAAAGCCATTCATTCATATATACACTCACCTAAAGGATTATTAGGAACACCACACTAATACTGTGTTTGATCCCCTTTCACCTTCAGAACAGCCTTAATTCTACATGGCATTGATTCAACAAGGTGCTGAAAGCATTCTTTAGAAATGTTGGCCCATATTGATAGGATAACATCTTGCAGTTGATGGAGATTTGTGGGATGCACATCCAGGGCACAAAGCCCCTGTTCCACTACATCCCAAAGATGCTCTATTGGGTTGAGATCTGGTGACTGTGGGGCCATTTTAGTACAGTGAACTCATTGTCATGTTCAAGAAACTGTGTTTGAAATGATTGGAGCTTTGTAACATGGTGCATTATCCTGCTGGAAGTAGCCGTCAGAGGATGGGGACATGGTGGCCATAAAGGGATGGACATGGTCAGAAACAATGCTCAGGTAGGCCGTGGCATTTAAACGATGCCCAATTGGCACTAAGGGGCCTAAAGTGTGCCAAGAAAACATCCCCCACACCATTACACCACCACCACCAGCCTGCACAGTGGTAACAAGGCATGATGGATCCATGTTCTCCTTCTGTTTACGCCAAATTCTGACTCTACCATCTGAACGTCTCAACAGAAACCGAGACTCATCTGTCCAATTTTGGTGAGCTCTTGCTAATTGTCGGCTCTTTTTCCTAATTGTAGTGGAGATGAGTGGTACCCGGTGGGGTCTTCTGCTGTTGTAGCCCATCCGCCTCAAGGTTGTGTGTGTTGTGGCTTCACAAATGCTTTGCTGCATACCTCGGTTGTAACGAGTGGCTATTTCAGTCAAAGTTGCTCTTCTATCAGCTTGAATCAGTCGGCCCGTTCTGACCTCTGACCTCTAGCATCAACAAGGCATTTTCGCCCACTGGACTGCCGCATACTGGATGTTTTTCCCTTTTCACACCATTCTTTGTAAACCCTAGAAATGGTTGCACGTGAAAATCCCAGTAACTGAGCAGATTGTGAAATACTCAGGACCGGCCCGTCTGGCACCAACAACCATGCCACGCTCAGAACTCGCTTAAATCCCCTTTCTTTACCATTCTGACATTCAGTTTGGAGTTCAGGAGATTGTCTTGACCAGGACCACACCACTAAATGCATTGAAGCAACTGCCATGTGATTGGTTGATTAAATAATTGCATTAATGAGAAATTAAACAGGTGTTCCTTATAATCCTTTAGGTGAGTGTACATATATAAACTTATATTATTCAATGGTTTTAATCCATTTTAAAGTCTGAGAGAACAATGTAATAATTCGGTTCACAGATTCTCGTCCGTGGAACTCGCCGCTTCCGGCTTAATCGATACGGATGAATTGCAATCATTGCAATCGTGACAGCGCCTAAAATAAACCATTTTCCATTGAGGTAAAAGTGAATTAGAGTGAGGTCCATTACCTTTATGAAAGCCTCATACACATTCAGCATGGTGAGATGATCCCCCTCCGCCACGGCAAACTTCCGGTGCTCTCGCGCCTGCGACACACAGACACACGGCCTATAGGTACAAATGCTTTAAACCGGTTCATAAAGCAGAGAAAACAGCGGTGAAAGCCACATACAGCTGCTTTCCTCTGATTGTGTGGCACCGTGAAGAGGTTCTGAATCTGCATCATGGCAGCGATGGTGACGATCTCCTTGGAGCAGCCGAAGTTCCCGACTCCAGACAGCATCTTGGCGAACATGGGGCTGAGCGGGAACTCGGCCATCCGCACCCCCATCGGGTCCGTGAGGCGCCCGTACTGATCCAGACCTGTCAGAACCACATCCAGTGAGATCACACACAGACAAGCGGCGGTGTGAGAGAGTGTGTGTGTCCTGTACCTCCGAGAGCGAAGAGCAGCTCCAGGGCCTGGACCATGGACTGAGCGGGAGGAGGCTGCGGGACGAGCACACGGAGTCAAGCACACGTGGACAACAGCGGGCGTAATGTGTTGATGCATCGGTGGACACACTCACGGAGAGGAAGTTGAAGCGCAGCACGTTGTCGATGCCCAGGGCTTTGAGCTGCAGGATGACCGGAGCCAGGTTCGAGACGCTGCATCTCGGGACCGTGGACTCCGGCAGCTTCTCAAAGTCCTCCTCTGATCCAGACACACACACAAAACACACCTCAGTTCACCACACTACAACAGAACAGGCCTACAGTGTTGTGGAACGGCAGTAAACATTACTGTTAAATCCAGCTCATGAATCTAAAATGAGAATTCAAATGGTTAAGAGTCATCTTAAAGGAGTAGGTCACTTTAGAATAAACTTTTGCTGATAATTTACTCACCCCCATGTCATCCAAGATGTCCATGTCTTCCTTTTCTTCAGTCGAAAAGAAATTAAGGTTTTTGATGAAAACATTCCAGGATTTTTCTCCATATAATGCTCTTTGTTCATCGTCCGAGTCAATTCGTTCGTTTCGTTCGTTGAATGAACCAAATGACTCGGAAAGATTCATTCATTTTGATGAACGAGTTTGAATAGGAGAGTCACGAACGCGCATCACAGAACAGAGCAAGGCGACCATTTGAGCTTAAAAAACTTAAACTTTGTTATCTCATTTGGACCTTGAACCGTTTGGTTCCAGGTGAAGTCCATTATCTGGAGAAAATCCTGGAATTAATTTTAAAAAATCCTTAATTTCTTTTCGACTGAAGAAAGACGTGGAAATCTTGGATGACATGAGGGTGAGTAAATTATCAGCAGAAGTTTTATTTAAAGTGAACTACTCCTTTAATTACAGGTGAAACTGGAAAAAATTGAATATGTGCAAAAGTTCATTTATTTCAGGTGAAACTAATATATTATATAGACTCACTACATGCAGAGTGAGATCTTTCAAGCCTTTATTTGTTATAATTGTGATGATCATGATCACAATTTTCTAATTTTGACTTTGGGTTTCCATAAGCTGTAAGCCGTAATGAGAACTGAGTAGTCCTGTGGTGATGTACCACTAAAAATAAAAACACATGTAACTGATTAAGGGTGGTTATTCCATGACTCCTTGAATTCAATTACTAGAAATAAGAAGTGCATAAAAACATCTCAAATTTTGGGAAAAATAGTTTGCAGAATTTAATGTTTCACTCTGTACAATGTAAGATCTGTAATGTTTTCCCCACTATGTGTGTGTCTTATGTTTGATGTAAAATGTCATTATAAGCTTTTATGAAAGTTGAATAAAAAATTATAAAACAATTATGTAAGGGTGGTTTTAAATAGTTCATAGTTGATACATTTCATTTGTCAGTGAATTACACATAAACGCTAATTCCCATAAATCTTTGTAATGATATTTAATAAATTCACTTAATTTTCCCTGAATGCTTTAATTAATTCCCAATGCGGATGTCAATATATCTTTTTTAAACAGGCATCAAAATAAAAGGCTTATGTTTTGTAATATTAATGTATTTATTATATTTAATTAATTTACTACATGTATTTTTTTTACTTATTTCTAATTTTACATATTATTATAAAACTTTAGTGACTTGTGTGTTTCTTTTCATTTCTGTTACAATGCCAAGCGTTACGTTATTCTCCTAGATGTCGGAAAGTAAAACATTCAGTCAAACTGACAGATAAGGATTCATGTGTAGCACAACTTTATGATTTGAAATTATTTATTTTAGTCTTTTTGAGTGGAAATTCCCCAAACCAGAAGTTTAATATATTTAAAGGGGACCCATTATGCCCTTTATCAAAGTCTTGATGTTGTTTTTGAGCTCTACAAGAACATGCTTGAATATGCAAAACACATAATGTTGCCCTTATTCTCCATTGTTGCAGCTCCTCTCTTCCCAGTCTGTCAGTATCGCTCTCTTTAGTTCCTGTCTCCATGAAGCCCCTCCTTCTGAAAGCACACTGTGCTCTGATTGGTCGGCTGGATCAGTGTGTTATGATTGGTTAGAACGCTTCGAGTGTTTTGGGAAAAGTCCGCCCCTTTATTCTGCGCATGAATTATTATAATGAGGAATATTGTGATGTGTTCCCTGAAGAAACTCAAGACTACGATGGAGGCGTTTCAGGAGTTCAGAAACACTGATATAGAGAAGAACTCCTGCTCGAGGGACTTACACTTACACACTAAAGAAAGATGAACATGTAAATAAATATCCTGTGTCCCATTTAATTAGTTGACTATATATTTCTATCATATATATGTAATACATTTATCTTAAATATATGAAACACTATATGTAGGTGTCTGTACCGGTGTAGAGGCGGAAGCACTTCCCGGCGCGGTTCCTCCCAGCGCGGCCGGCTCTCTGGCAGGCGGAGGCTTTAGAGATGGGCGTCACGATCAGAGACTCGATGGCGGTCACAGGATTATACGCCCGCAGCTTCACAAACGCACAGTCGATCACAAACACCACGCCGTTGATGGTGATGGAGGTCTCGGCTATATTGGTTGCGACCACCACCTGAAAAACATCAGAGACCAACTCTCGTCAAGGAGCTGTGATGACGTGTGTCCATCCCTGTGGTTAGTTTCTGTGGTCTGACCTTTCTGACAGTGGGCGGCATCCTCTCGAACGCCCTCATCTGCTCGCTGTCAGGGCAGGCCCGCGTACATGGGCAGCACACACAGGTGCTTCTTCATCCCGGTAGCGGGACAGGGTGCGCGCCTGTTCCTGGAGCAGAGACACCACCTTCTCCACCTCCTCCTGTTCAAACAGCCAATGGCCATGTTTATCTTGAGTTGAACACACTTCCATACGTGTGTGCTCGGTGTGTGGTGCTACTCAATGCGTATACAGGGGTTAAAGTAAAAATTATTCCTGAGCCTGAACTTTTTGGGGGGCAGACGGACTTATCTTCAATGGTACCATTTATTTTCATGTATTAAAGCTGTATCTTAATGCCATCTTTTTATGAATGAAAGCCTGTATCACTAATATTATAGCTGTTGTATAACTGTATAACTGTTGTTTGATGAAAATGATTTTCCCACAAATTTTAAATATTAAGGCCTGTTCACACCGGGACATATTTCGCATGCGTTATTCGTCGACATTTAACGCCTCGTGACTAAACAAAGGGCGCCAATGTGAGTGTGCACACCGACGCGACACTGACTTTTATGGCATTAGGTACACTACCGGTCAAAAGTTTAAGATCGGTACGATTTTTTATGTTTTTAAAAGAAGTCTCTTCTGCTCACCAAGGCTGCAATTTTTTTTAATAAAAAATACACAAAAACAGTAATATTGTGAAATATTCTGACAATTTAAAATGACTTTTTTGTTAATATATATATTAAAATGTAATTTATTCCTCTGAAAAAAAGCTGAATTTTCAGCATCATTACTCCAGTCTTCAGTGTCACATGATCCTTCACAAATCACTCTAATATGATGATTTTATGCTCCAAAAACATGTATGATTATTATCCATGTTGAAAACAGTTTTTTACATTTTTATTTCAGGATTCTTTGATGAATAGAAAGTTCAAAAGAACAGCTTTTATCTGAAATGGAAAGCTTTTGTTACATTAAACACTACCCTTTAAAAAGTTTGGGGTCAGTAAGAATTTGTATTTTATTTTTGGGGGAAATAAATAAGAAATCAATACTTCTATTCATCAAGGATGAGTTACATTGATCAAAAGTTACAGTAAAGACATTTATAATGTTAGAAAAGATTCTAATTAAATAAATGCTGTTCTTTGAACTTTCTATTCATCAAAGAATCCTGAAATAAAAATGTAAAAAACTGTTTTCAACATGGATAATAATCATACATGTTTTTGGAGCATAAAATCATCATATTAGAGTGATTTGTGAAGGATCATGTGACACTGAAGACTGGAGTAATGATGCTGAAAATTCAGCTTTTTTTCAGAGGAATAAAATATTAATATACTAATATAAATTTTAATATACTGATATATGAACATAATAAAGTCATTTTAAATTGTCAGAATATTTCACAGATATTACTGTGTTTTTTGTGTATTTTTTATAAAAAAATTGCAGCCTTGATGAGCAGAAGAGACTTCTTTTAAAAACATAAAAAATCGTACCAATCTTAAACTTTTGACCGGTAGTGTATGTGAATAAAAAAAAAATTGAGCTCATGATCCGACGCTAAGTGGTCGTAAAAAAAATAATCACACTTGTGGTCTTCGGTCAAAAATTACCAACCCATAGGAAATGAATGTGAAATTGACAAAAAAAAAAAAAATCTCTGAATTGTTGTATGTACAATCTACAAATCGGCCATAATTAAAAAAAAAAAAAGTACACCGCAGGAAAGGGGTGACACTCTACAACATCTAGAGTGCAAAACAGACACACCCACCAACACACATACACACCAATACATTTTGATTACAAAAAGTATGTTTTGAATTTTTTAAAATCACAGCTTTATTGGAGTGTTACGAAACTTGGTGGCTTTTATAGGCATTATGTATGTGAACACAGACAGAAATTGAGGTCATGAGCTAAGTGGTCTTAAAAAAATAGTCACACTTGTGGTCTTTGGTCAAAAATGACCCCCATAGGAAATGAATGGGATATTGACAAAAAACAAAAATACACAATTTATTTATTTAATTTTTTTTTTATAAGAAATAGTTTTTGAGATTGTTTCAACTATATATTTAAATCCACCAAAAAAAAAACAAAAGTGTTCATAAACAGCTTCACATGCTTCTCCACAGAGAGCTGTACATGATATCTAGTGGTTACACCATGATTATACGCTTTTTCTCGATACTGTAACCAGATGGTGCTAATTTTCTTCAAAAAAAAATTTTTCTGAAGGCCTAGACTCTATATTAAACTAAAATACTGCATTAATATTTAAAAAAAAAAAAAAAAAAATATATATATATATATATATATATATATATATATATATATATATATATATATATATATATATATATATATATATATATATATATATATATATATAGAAAAATCAATTTATATTTTTCCATTGCAAAAATAGACCATAAATATTGCATAAATATTAATAAATTCAATCAAATTGTCTCAAAATACTAAATTAAAAAAGAATAAATATTATAATACAAAAATAAATTGCATTGGTTTTACTGGGATGGAGAAAGTTTCATTTTTAGGTGTCCAGACACTTTTGACCGGGAAGATAACAAGTGTGACTCCGAAATGAAGAGCACCTGAGGGTTAAACCCATAATAAATGTAATTTACCTGTAACATAGAGAAATTGAATACGTTTATAAAACAGTCTGCACTGCATAGATTATAAATTAAATATAGATTCATCCTTTTCAAATCAAGGTGTTCTTTAGTCAAGAGCAGTAAGTAATTGTCTCCGTTCCCTCTGTTTTTTGGGTTAACTTTACTGACAGAAGGAATTAATGGCTCCTGTCACTTTAAGATCTGCCCCTGCAGAATTCGGCAAAACACCAGAATTATGGAGTGAAAACAGTCTCAAAACCTTCCACAAATGCACACGCGAGACCCGCATGCACACGCACTCATCCACAAATGCACTCGAGAGATCCACACACGCAAACCAATCCACAGATGCACAAGACAGATCCACACACGCAAATCAATCCACAAATGCACACCATGAGATCCACACACGCAAACCAATCCACAGATGCACAAGACAGATCCACACACGCAAATCAATCCACAAATGTACACCATGAGATCCACACACGCAAACCAATCCACAGATGCACAAGACAGATCCACACACACATAGCAATCCACAGATGCACACGACAGATCCACACACGCAAATCAATCCACAGATGCACGCGACAGATCCACACACACAGCAATCACGCAGTATTGTCCTTACTCACTTTGCTTTGCTCACAATCCACAAGCGCTTTATCTGTACCTGTAATTTCATGCACAGCGAATCAAGTGACTTTTGAGACTGTTGTTCCGCGGTCTTGATTCACAAATGCACACAAGCCGATCTGTCCCCATTACCTGCAAGGATGCGATTTGGTGTCTTCCTCCAGAGGGCGCTATCGGCCTTTGAGCTGAGTCTCTCAAAGGGCTGGATTCATTTAGTTTTCTGATTTGCAAGACAACTTAAGTCTTAACATTTTTCAGTAAATATCATATCCATAAATGCAAATATAGAGTAAAAACAAACCTCTTTTTTATTCTTCAACGTATAATCAGAATGTATAGCCTATCAAGAAAACCATTCGGATAACAGGACAGCTTTAAAAAAAGTCTCTAAAGTTATTTCTGTAACTGTTAGCCAACTTACTAGGCTGTACTACGTTTTCTTTTGTTTACATTAATGTAATTCTGAATGTACTTTGTGGTAATGAAATAACCCCTCCCCCACACACATATTAATTGGAGAATAATATATTTTTAGCAATTACCTATGTTTTGCTTTCCTTATTTTTAAAGAAAGGATTAATGCTTCCACATCATTTAACCAACAAAGTAAAACATTTCTTTCAAAAGAATTCACAAGTATTACCCTCAAGTAAACAAATCTCAAGCAAACCATTACGTGCAAAAAATTGGAGATTTGCTGAACACAAATGAAAAGATATTTAGAAGAATGTCAGAAACCAGATGGTTAACAGAACTCATGCTTAAAACTATTTTACTATGGAATTCAATGGGTTCTGTTAACCGTCTGGTTTCTGACATTCTTCTAAATATCTTTTCATTTGTGTTCAGCTGAAGTAAGAAACTCGTATAGTATAGACTTAAAACAACTCGAGGGCGAGTAAATTATGTCAGGATTTTCATTTTTGGGGGAACAATGCCTTTTTTCACCAAATTCTGTTTACCTCAACTGTTTACCTCGGTTTGCTTGAGATTTGTTTACTTGAGGGTAATACTTGTGAATTCTTTTGAAAGAAATGTTTTACTTTGTTGGTTAAATGATGTGGAAGCATTAATCCTTTCTTTAAAAATAAGGAAAGCAAAACATAGGTAATTGCTAAAAATATATTATTCTCCAATTAATATGTGTGTGGGGGGAGGGGTTATTTCATTACCACAAAGTACATTCAGAATTACATGAATGTAAACAAAAGAAAACGTAGTACAGCCTAGTAAGTTGGCTAACAGTTACAGAAATAACTTTAGAGACTTTTTTTAAAGCTGTCCTGTTATCCGAATGGTTTTCTTGATAGGCTATACATTCTGATTATACGTTGAAGAATAAAAAAGAGGTTTGTTTTTACTCTATATTTGCATTTATGGATATGATATTTACTGAAAAATGTTAAGACTTAAGTTGTCTTGCAAATCAGAAAACTAAATGAATCCAGCCCTTTGAGAGACTCAGCTCAAAGGCCGATAGCGCCCTCTGGAGGAAGACACCAAATCGCATCCTTGCAGGTAATGGGGACAGATCGGCTTGTGTGCATTTGTGAATCAAGACCGCGGAACAACAGTCTCAAAAGTCACGTGATTCGCTGTGCATGAAATTACAGGTACAGATAAAGCGCTTGTGGATTGTGAGCAAAGCAATGTGAGTAAGGACAATACTGCGTGATTGCTGTGTGTGTGGATCTGTCGCGTGCATCTGTGGATTTATTTGCATGTGTGGATCTGTCGCGTGCATTTAGTGGATAGGTTTGCATGTCTGCATCTCATGGTGTGCATTTGTGGATTGCTATGTGTGTGTGGATCTCACGGTGCATTTGTGGATTGATGTGTGTGTGTGGATCTGTCATGTGCATTTGTGGATTGATATGCGTGTGTGGATCTCATGGTGTGCATTTGTGGATTGATTTGCGTGTGTGGATCTGTCTTGTGCATCTGTGGATTGGTTTGCGTGTGTGGATCTTCTCGCGTGCATTTGTGGATGAGTGCGTGTGCATGCGGGTCTCTCACGTGCATTTGTGGAAGGTTTTGAGACTGTTTTCACTCCATACAGAATACTTTAAGGCGAGACACTTTGGGTGAATAGGTTAAAAATTTTACCTTACAGATGTCACCATGAAACTTTACCAGTTGATTACTCGCATAAATAGGAGATCAAATTGTATTGCAAGTTTTCTGTAATTTTATGTTTAAATATGCTAATCAGGCTATATCTTAATTAAATATGTGCTAATTTGCATATATTTTAAAGTGACAAATCTGACCATTGAAAAAAACAAGGTTCAAAAATGTTTGCATTTTGTTGATAAATTCAATGAAAAGACATTTTCAGAGGAGATAATGAATATCTCCTTTGGTTACCCTGTAAATCAGAAAATACTGCCAATAGCCTTAAAAAATAGATTTCCGCCCTATTTTTAGGCATGAAATGTCATATAAATCAGGCCAAGAATGATATATCAACAAAACCCTCTGAACAAACCATAAAGTTTGGTGTGTGTAGGTGCTACAGAAGTGGAAAATCCTCACTAGGAGTGTGAGAAAAAACTCATTTTGAGAAAACGGCCTTTAAAGATTTTTATGGGATTGCGCATTTCGAGTTAAATGGCCCATTTTATTTCATGATTGGTTGCTGATAAACAGATGAAAACTTGCCAGATTTTTTTCAAACAACATGCATTAAATATTGAAAAACATTAAAAAATATAATGAATATGTGCATGTATTTGGCAACATTTTTCGAAGCTGTCTAACAAGTTTATGGTCACTGGATTTTTTTTTCTGAGGTAAATGTGATGTTACATTACATTGTTTACACGCCTTTCATTGAAGTCTGTCTCTATCTTTTAACACACTTTCAGATGCTCGTTCATGTTTATTTTGCGCTGTAACTGGTATTATTAAGGCAGAAGAGAAGCTCACGTGCGCTCTGCGCTGCTGCTTCTCTTGAGCTGAGCCAGAGCGATCTCACGCCACAGCGTCAAAACACTATTTATGTTTTTGAATTTCATAAGAAAATGGACCTAATTTGAAATCTGAGACTTTGTTTCATATCAATAGTAACAAAGCACAAAGATTACTGCAATTTATTGGATGAGACGCGTGTTACGCGCTACAATCTTCCATTCATTCATCAACTGAAAACAGCATAGCCCAACGGGTTCATAAAATGAGAATTAGTTTTTGAATATGAGAATATATTACATCCCAGCTCACACACACACACACAGACCTGTCCTGTGAGAAAGGCCAGCACGTCTCCGTCGTCCTCGGTCTCGTGGATCTTCAGCACGGTCTCCACCGTCGCCTTCACATAGTCTGGCACAGGACTGGACACAAACACACACTCCTCAGTTTCATCACTCAGCTCAGAGACGGACCGTGTGTGTGAGCGCAGCGGTGTAAACACCTGACAGTGTAGAAGATGTCCACCGGGAACGAGCGGCCCTCGACCGTCAGAATGCCGCAGGTGTCTTTATTCGGGTCTCCAGTCTCATTCAGGTTGAAGAAATCTTGAAATTTCTGTGTGAGACGCATCATCAGTACATTAACACTGTTACAGACTGTAGGATTGAAATGAATCCAATCAATCCAGACATTTGAAATGAACTGTTGTGTGTCCCACCCCTTCTTTTAACCACAGGGGCCATTTGGAGGACCAAAGAGCTGATAGTGATCAAGGCCTGTAGGCCAAGAATCGTGTACTTTTGGGTCAATGAATTGTCACACCTTTAGAACACTGGGGGAAGTGTAATTATCTGATTGGTCAGTTTGAATGTCTCACATTTGGGTTTTAGTCACATGGTTAGGGAAAGGATAAAAGAAGACTGTAACTGTTGCTCCGCCTCTTTTTTCTGGCTATCTCCCTTTCTTGGGGTTCTCTCCCTAGGCCTCCTCGTCTTTCTCTCTCTGGTAATATTTTACACTGGTATAAGTTATCATCATCTCATACATCTATTTTGTAACTATTTTAAGTGTAACCATAACCATATTTTGTCATTAAACCTTTTCAATTACAACTAAGATGCTATCTAGTTTTGATTTGGTGTAGACTTTAAAGTGCGACATATTGCAATACAATACTGTCACTCTCTATAGCAAAGCTCTCCCACATATTAAGCTATTATAACTGCGCTTATTTCCGTCGTTGGTATAAGTGGCAGTGGGTGGAATAGACAAGAAATGTGCAGTTCTCTACCATCTTACTAATAACGTTTCTTTCAGTCATTCGGCAGTCTTGCAGCCTGAACCCTGCAGGAAATCCAGCCTTAGAAGACGATCTCAAGACGATCAGATAACCACGTCTGCTCCACAACCAACAACCTTGCTAACTCATAATGTGGTTTCAAAAGTTTGGGGTTGGTAAGATATTATACCCATGGTTTCAGACCAGGATTGAAGGGGTGGTTCAGGATTTTCGACATCGGGCCTCATTTCCAAGTTAGCCTGTGTGTTAATTATCAGAAGAGACAGTTTTCAAAAATTCATCCAGTCGTTCCAGTTCCAGGGTTCCTGCACATTTTTTTAAAGTAAAATTTAAGGCTTTTTAAGACCTGAAGAAATCAAAATTAATACCATACATTAGGGGTGTGCAATATTGACAAAAATATATCTCGATATTTTCAACGTTTTGGTGATAATAATTAGATGATATTTTACTGATCATGTTTTTGTGCTGGTGCCATGGCTGGTATAGGCCTGTTGTTGACAGCAGACTCGCAAAGATGTTCATATTTTTCATATTCTATACAGTGGTCAGTTCACAGCAGTGACAGAAATGACAATATTTGCCACCTTAAATTGATTTCCAGGGGCATTTTCACCTATATATGGAGATTTTTTTTCTAAACTTAGAGTTATGCATCACGTTTTATGTCAAATACTAACATTCAAATTAAATTATTCAGTAATTATCCTTATTTATACAATAATACTTAATTACACAATAATTACATACTGTAGTAGGCCTACCACTGTTAGCAGTCAAATTAAATCATTCAATCAAAATCCATCTTTGCAGTGCAGAGGTGACACAGAAGCAGCATCAGAAGTTGCATTAATATATACACTCCATTTACAATTGCATAAATAAAGCTATATAATTTTTTAAATCAATATTCAATATTTAAATATGAAATGATTTCTAATTTTAACGTTTTGCTTTAAATATGAAAGTAAAACCGCCAGTAGGCAACGGTAAATCACTGCCTTAATAAGCGAGTTGAGGGAGTCGTTCATTCAACCGATTTGTTCAAACGGCTGGTTCACTCGGGAAAGAAGCAAGTGATTG
The DNA here is from genome assembly GCA_030378365.1 of Hybognathus amarus. Taxonomy (NCBI): domain Eukaryota; kingdom Metazoa; phylum Chordata; class Actinopteri; order Cypriniformes; family Leuciscidae; genus Hybognathus; species Hybognathus amarus. The sequence continues at coordinate 46,221 of JAQIUQ010007727.1, read as the reverse complement.
AATCATTAAGATGATTCGTTCAAAATGCGGATTTCATTCAAGAAATCATCTCAGTCTGTTGCATTGATTGAGACTCTGCTTCGGTTTCATTTTGAAATTCTAGTCGGCGAAATAAAGGGAAAACAAACAATATTGATAATGTTATGTATAAAAACTAACTCACAATGTCAATTTATTTTTAATTTAACTATTGTATAACAAATATCACACTTGTGCACGGGAAAACGGCACTCTTACTCATGTGAGATTAGAATATAACAACATAATATGATATAAATATAAGGCAAAAACTAATTTGGGGACATACCTATAACCATAGACATAATAAATGCATGTCTATGCCTATAACTGCACACATCACGCAGTAAAAAGCACGAGAAACAACTGCGATGTCAGCTCACACTCACAGTGCCTCATACATCGGTAAAACAATTCGAATATTATAAAAGACAATACACATCGCACACCCTAAGCACATAAAGAATGAACTTACGACTGAACTGACATTTGCCAACTTTCTTCTCTCCTCCTCTCTCGTGCAGGAGACAGATGTTATTCTGCCGCCAATGTGATGTGACGCGAAGTGTCACGTGAACAAGCAAATCCACAAAGATAGTATAGGCCAATAAAAAAATAATACGGACGCAAATTAGATGGTTTTAATTTGGAAAACATTTAGATATGACTAAGTCGAATGTGTCATCTAAAATTTAAGACCTTTCATTAGTAAAAATAAGACTTTTTAAGACTTTTAAGGGCCTTAAATTTTAAAAATCTAATTTAAGACTTTTTAAGACTTTTAAGGATGCGCGGGAACCCTGAGTTCCATAGTTCACCAGTGCTAGGCTAGCGTGAGTCAATGGTTACTGCTACCTGTAAAATTCCGCCACGGCTGAAAAGCGAATTCCTGTAAATATATTGCGATCATTGAAACATTTACATCAATAGAGTCTGCCGTTATCATTTGTTTGCTTTTGGTGTACTGTGGTGGAGTGGGTAAAACTGTTTTTAATGGCAGGCTAGCAGTAACCATTGACTCGCGGCTAGCCTAGCACCGTGAACTATGCAACTGGAATGACTGGATGAACATTATTGAAAACTGTCTCCACTGATAAATAACACACAGGCGTGAAACTGAAGCCCGATGTCCACAATCCTGAACCACCCCTTTAAAGAGCCCCTATCACAGCATTTGAAATGTTCCTATTTTGTTTTGGGAGTTCCCAAAAACAGTTTAACGTGCATGCAAGGATAAAAAACACTTTATTTGTCTTATAATACGCATTTTTTTTACCTGATTTCCTCAACGACTTCCCAAATGATTCGTTCGACGATTCATTTCCCAAACACCTCCTTTGAGTGACGCGAATCGCGGCGATTGGTCAAATGACCCAGTCAGCTGTTATTGGTAAACCGTAGGCAGAGATTGTCGGCAACGGAACGCCCATTACCAGGATTATTGCTTGATTTGAGCAGGATTTTAGTGTTTGAACAAACTCACATTGCGGCGGCTTTTGAGGGGCAGTGCTTATTATTAGTGATGTATGTCTCGAGACCGGTCTCCAGATCACTTTTACGCGGTCTCGAGTCTTGTCACGGTCTTTGGTCTTGTCTGGGTCTCGCTGTCTCAGACCGACATAGAGGTCGGGGGATTTAGCAATACAATACTACAATATCCTAGCCTCGATGAGACCATCCTGATCTCGCGAGCTTTCAAGGTTTCACTCGCAGATCAGTCTGGATACTTTCTGTTAAAGAAAATTTGGGAGCAGTTCACCAAACGAACGTCCAATCAGCGTTGGCCTTGAGGCGGGTTGAGGTGTGACGCAACGAGAAGCGCGACAGTTCAGTCCAGAGTCACATGGCGGCTTCAGCGGATGAAACTAGCATCAGCGTGGCTATCGAGCAAGTTTTATCGGAATTACAGAGTATTTCCTCACTGAAAGAAGAGCAAAACACTGCTCTGGAGGCTTTTCTCAGAGGAAAAGATGCTTTTGCTCTTCTCCCGACTGGTTTCGGCAAGAGTTGCTCTGATTGGTTGATTTGGCCCGTCTATCACCAACATAGGCCAATCAGCTAACCAGTATTTTCGCCCCTTTCCAAAACTACTTCAACGGAAGGTTTCCAGATGGATATGCGGAGCAAATCCATCTGGCGGAGTCAGGTTAACAATATCCACGACGAGATCTGCAACATATTGAGGCCGAATGAGGCGCACGTCCAAGTGAAGACACGGTGTTCGCGAGCCACACGAGAAAACACTGATCGCAGCGGCAACGAGCACTTTGATCACTTGATTTAGAAAACACATATCATGTACAGTTATTGATGTATTCATACAGTGACGTGATAGGTTTTAACTTTATTCAGGAGATTTTGGGTAACTGCACAACTGACAGATGACTTTGAGCGCACAGCCAACGTGTGTGTGTAACCATAGCGACAAAACAACCAATTTTCGGTTCCTGCACTTAAAGGGATAGTTTACTTTGAAATTAATTTTTGTTTAATTTTTGTTTTTAAAAATTAATTAATTATTTTTCAAGATGTTGGTGTCTTTGTTTCCACAGTATTTTCAATTTAGATTTTTTAGGTCAAACCGTTGTTGTCTATCAGTCATATAATGGAGGTCTATGGTCACCACCTCAAAGAGCATGCACAGAGAAGTCCAAATTAAACAAGATTTAATGACTCGTAAATGTAAGTACACACTGATGGCCTAAGACACAAAATGAGTGGTTTGTGTGAAAAAACAAACAGTATTTATATAGTTTTTACCTCTTGTAAAAACAGCCACAAAGCGTCCGCGCCCTAATATCACTTGGACGTGGCTGTGGTTACACAAGGTAAAATCTATATAAATACTGTTCATTTTCTCGCACAAACCGCTCGTTTCGTGTCTTTAGGCCATCAATGTTTACTTACATTTACGAGTCATTAAATCATGTTTAATCTGGACTTCTCTGTGCATGCTCTTTGAGGTGGTGACCATAGACCTCCATTATATGACTGACAGACAACGGTTTAGCCTAAAAATATCAAATTTGAAAATACTGCGAAACAAAGACACCTACATCTTGGATGCCCTTGAGGTAAGATAAAACATACCAAAAATTTTTTTCAAAGTGAACTATCCCTTTAAGCTTATAATTTCGTTTTTAAAAATATGTATGTATTTAAAAGTTGCAGAATGGATTCATTTGGAGACTTTGAAATCGGCAGAGATAGACAGGCAATGCAAAACAAAATCTTGCAAGTTATTGCTTAGCTTCAACAACACTAGTCTGTTTTTTGGTCTTGGTCTTGGTCTCAACTTGGTCTCTGGTTCGTGTCTTGGTCTTGAGTTTACGCGTTCTTGACTACAAGTCTACTTATTATATAGAGTGAAAATTCTGAAAATTAAGCTTGTGAAACATAGTTAGCCTTGCCTTTTTAGCGGCAATGGGGATTAAATAACTTTTGGCTAATTCGTTTAGGAGTTAATCGACATTTTTCAGTGAATATTTGGTGAATATCAATTACAAAACTAACTTTACACCGCTTAGAAGCTGTGCTGAGTGTACACAACACACACAACACAATATAACTATATTGTGCATGCTACAGAAAACATAACAGCAAACATTATTAATAATACTTACAGATTGTCAGATTGGATACTGAGCCCTCCTTCGGGAACAACTGGCTTGCGAATCCACATTTGAATTCATTTATGTTTTTGAATGATTCGTCATTAAAATGATGAGAACACAAGGTTTGGGCTATACTGTTGTGGTATCGTTGCAAATATGAACTCTAACCACTGATTCTTCACATGCTCGTCCCTGGACAATGGAAACAAGTGGCTGAACTATCTTTGCAATGTAGAACACAGCGTCTTCTCGACATGATGCTATGATGAAGTATTTGAATGTGTTCTAGACTTCAAGTTTACTCTTCCGTCTGCGCAGTTGTTGGGAGCGGCCAATGAGCAAATGTTTTGTATCGACGTCACGACAAAACAGCTAATGACTCGTTTCAAAAACAATTCATTTCATAGACTCAGAGTCGACTCTCACTTTTGAAAGACTATAACTTTATATACGGTGCACTTTCAGATATAAATCTTTGCAGGATGTTTTCATTCCCTTAGAGCTATTTTCCACACTACATGAACAATCATTTTCAAAAATCAATGATAGGTGCTCTTTAAGTCTAGTCCCAGGCTGAAATGCTTGAAAAGATGATGTAAACCGTATAAAATGAACATGAACACAAGGAGTAGTGTTTCCACACGTGCTGTAACGGGGTTCGAGGTCACACTCACCTTGGCGTCCAGAGTGGCGGAGGCTACGATCAGGCGCAGGTCTCTCCGCTTCTTCTGAATCTGCGGAGCGAGAGAGAGAGGATGAACAGAGGAACGCCACAGGAACACTCACCCCCAGAAGCCCCAGCGCTGCGCACCTTCTTCAGCAGGCCGATGGTGATGTCCGTGTACAGCGTCCGCTCGTGCGCTTCGTCCAGCATCAGCACACTACAATAAAACAACACACGTGTGTGAGTCACAAACCTCTGAGCTTCAGCGCTGGCGGACAGGTGTGTTTTACCTGTACTTCTTCAACAGCGGGTCAGACATCATCTCCCGAACCAGCATCCCATCTGTCAGAAACTGAGAGAAGACAACAGTAAGGCTCAATCCCAATTCACCCCTTGGCAAAGGGGTAGGGCTACATAGCCCTCAAAACAGAGATTTTTCAGAGGCACACTCCAAACGGAGGGCTACGAGACAGTTCACAGAATGCATCGCAAATAACCGGTGAGATGGATCGCAAACGGTTAAACATTTAAATTTAGTGCCAGATGATTCCACGACGCACTTTATTTACTCTAATAATAACACTATAGCCATTTAAATTAAGAAATGGTATAATAAATTACCTTTCCGATCAGAACAGACATACATTTTGAGGAAGGGATGTTATAATCATCATGTTTATTCAAAGTTAAGAGCAGCTGCGCTGATTGTCAGTCGTTGTCATGGAGAAATCCTGTAAACTCAGTAACGGCTGAGCCATCGCAGATGACTGATGACGTATCGGGTTCATGAAGGGTTCTTCCATTTCGTAGGGGAATATTTCAAACCCTTGGCCCTTATAACTCCGTTTTAAGGGCCAAGGGGTACACTTGAAAACAAGGGGTAGGGCCAAGGGGTGAATTGGGATTCAGCCTAAGTCACAGAAGGATCCAGTCATGCACGTCCATAGCCACAGGCTTAGCTTTACAAGGAGTTATGTATTTTACCACGGGACGTCTGTAGTAATAATGGCCAATCAGCACAAGATGAGAAATCTCAGTAAAACTAGGAGAAGTGGGATATGTAAGCAGGTACTCGAGGCTGTGCTGTATGATGATTTAGTAATGGCTGAAGGGCGCTGTTAGGCTCGACCCAAAGTGAAGTAATACAGCCGTGACTTATTCACAATACAGCACTGGCCTCGAGTACCATATTGCTTTTAAAAAACAATTACCACACAATAAAAATATTAAAGTAAAAAAAATACGCATCAGTGCAACTTTCATGAAGTAAAATCACTAAAAGCCTTCCATCCGCTTGAGAAAATAGTCCCTGACCATGAACAGCAATAACGCTCCAGTGTGTAATATTCATGAAAGCTCAAATAAAACACAACACAGGACCTGCAGTGTTGCGCAGTGATACATAGAGCCATTGGGTGAATCGCTGTGTTTTATCATGAGCTATTGACCAATCAGAATCAAGGATTGGAACTACCCGATTTATAAATAAACAGTTAGGTCCAGTCAAACAATGTATTAATTAACTTCACACTGGATTATGTTGGTGATAGGCACTTACGTAACGCTAAAAGAAGTTTTGTGTCTCTAACCAGTGCTATCGATCTTCTTTCTGATCTGAATGGTGTGGATGTGGAAAACACTTGAGTTTAGTCCCACCTGCTAGGACGCAACTGAATGCTTTTTCAAGCTTGGAAAACTGCAGAAACTGCTTTTAAACAGGAAATGACGGACATATTTACAGCGGGTCTATTCGCACTGGATTAGTATCACCTGAGGTCATTTTTCCAGAGATTCTTACTGAAGGTAAAAGTCGTTGTAATATTAATCTCAATCATTGCCCGTAATGATTACTGAGATGGTACATTCTGACGGGACTAAAGGTCATTGCACACCGAGTTTGAAAATATTTGTATGCGTTTTTTTCGTATTCGTGACTCGGTGGCTCTGAATTGTCAAAACACCATTCAAACTGCTCACTATGAATGCGAAAAACGCAGAAAAACGAACCAGATTCTATTTTTTTATGACAGACGGAGGTTTTGGAGGCAATGTGCAAGCCGTAACATGACGTGAGGTCGTATTTTTTTTAAACAGTGTGCAAGGGCCTTAATGGTGCGTTCACGTGTTATGGTAATTATGGTAAATACCAAAGGCCGACATGGAAAATGCACATGAACATGTGGTATTTTCCACTGGGCAACTCGTAGAATATTTTGATGCATGAGTTGCTGAGATGAGATAACCTTTGACCTTTTGCCACATAGAAGGATGTGGCATCAGGTGGGCATTTGGCGATGTACTTTCTGAAACTTTTAACTGGGCAAAGGGGGTCCCCAGGATTGGCAAACATGAATCCTCGGAAGCAGTCTTTGTTGGGATCGGTGGGCTTTTTGTGTTTTTTTGTTTCTGCATTGTAAGCCAAGCAAACATATTCTTTATCATTTTCGTCTGTTTTAATGACGAATGAATGCTTTCTTAATTCTCGATTTCCTTCACGCCCCCTCCTTGCCAGGTTCAGCTAAATGTCAAACCAGACCTTGCGAACCAGCCCGGCTGCTGTGTCTGGAGACAGATACGGAGAGTTACGGATGCGCTCTATGTCAGCGGTCGAAATGGGAGGATGATGAGAACTAGAGTCTTTCCCAGCCTTGCGAAACTTTGAGGACGGCCTTGAATACGTCGTTGGATGACTTGAATTCTGACTGCCCAATGATGTTGTAATTGGATAAATAGCGGTTCAGTCCAGCTCATAGGAAGAGAAACAGAGACACTGAATAGGCTACTCTGCGCCAGATGCGTTTCGGACAGTGGCATAGAAAGCCCGCAGCTGCCCTGTCTCTCTCTACTTTGTCCACAGACGTATTTTTGGCCTTAAGCCAGTCGTTAAACACATTGACAGCCCAAGCTGTTGTTTTTTGGTGTTTTCTTCGTGTTTTTCGCCCTCGAGTCTGTCTAGCTGTTCTTCGCTGATTGTTTTATGTGTTTTGTTGTTGTCTGCTGCCTTTGATGTTCTCTTCCGTTTATTTGTTTTTTCATCTGGGCTATCCAATACTGCCCTCGCCCAGTTGTAAACATTTTCATGTTCACCATAAATATTAAAATTTACTTCCGGAAAAACAAAATGGTCTGCCTATCTATGAATTGTATCCTATTTTCCGTTATTACAGTTAACTATGCGCAGTGATATGGAACTGTAATGCGGTTTAAACTTGCCTGAAACTACTTTGGCCGTGCGTTTCCCTGAAAATAATGCACACCTTTAGAACGTTCTCAACCAATCAGAATCAAGCATTCAACAGCCCTGTAGTATAAATTGAAATAAAGTTTTGAGTGATAAAATATTTGCTTTGTTGTGCATTAGAACCACACCAGGCATTTAGTCATATTACAAAATAATTTATTGAAGCATCCAGATCCTTCACAACGTGAGCAAGCAGCAGGCTCCTGATTGGTTAACACGGCGTGAATTTGACGCCAAAGTTCAGATTTTTCAACTCGGGCGGCAGGCGCGAATTCGCGTCAAACGTGTGAATGCACAAATAGCACTAACTAAATCATTTGCGTGTAATGTGCTTAAAGCACCAGATGCTCAATTCGCGCCATTCACACGAACTTGACGCACGAATGAGGCATATTCAGGTCTACCGTGCCGCGTTCAATGCCTCATTCACGCCGCAGGAATTTTTTACACGCGTAACGTTTCTTTGCATCGACTTAACATTGAAATAATTTTGCGCCTGACACCCTATTTCGCGTCCGGTGTGAACGTACCATTAGACTAGTCCCATCCGATTAGGGCTTTACTTCCTGCACAAACCAATCAAATTTGCATAATGCCAGCCTATGGTCTTCATTGGCTGCCTGCGAACAACGTCTACTTTGACCCTCACTGTAGTTGTAGAAGAGTTCAGTTCGTGTTGTCGACATGTCAAGAATACACTGTTTTCTGCTGCCGAAGACATGCACTTTCAAAGGACGAGGACTCGGGCTGGAATTGATACGATAAACCCAACACAGACATTACTGTTCGAATCACTGTGTATAAAGAGCTGAGGACGATCCAGAGCTGAAATTCAGATATCATATATATAGTCCCGTCCGGGTAGGGCTTGATTATGAGAATGAGCATTTGTACCTTTATGCGAGTGGCGTGTGGGTCTGAGCAGTCATCGAACCTGATGGTGTATCCCACCTCGTGCCCAAGATACGCCCCTCTCTCCTCTGCTACGCGGCTGGCCACCTGTGCACACACACACACACACACACACACATTCACAGACTACAGCAGGCGTTCACCCTCACACATGAGCCGAGGAGAAGGGTTATACTTACAGATGTGACCGCCACACGTCGAGGCTGTGTCACGCCGATCACCTTCCCCTCCGCAGCCCAGCCGGCCTCCAGCAGATACTGACACACACACACACACACGTCACATCATCAGAACCCTGCTAACTCACTCTGACCAGCAGGATAACTTCTACATTTACATGCACAACTTTTGCTTCAATTAGACTGAATTCATTACGAGTGCTGAATCTGAATGAAGTGTTTACATGAACGCTGAACATGTGATCGTTTGGAACACGCCTAAAATCGGCAGAGCCGGACAGTATTGGAGTACATTTACTTGAGTACAGTTTTGAGGGATCTGTACTTTACTCGAGTATCATTTTTGGGGAGTACTCATGACTTTACTCAAGTACATTTGAGAGGGAAATATTGTACTCTTTACTCCACTACATTTCTATTCATAACCGTGAGTAAAAAGTAACTACTTAAAAAAAAAATGGAAATAAGAAAAATCTCGGAAACCCTCAATTTGTTGTTTCGCTCTCAAACGAATGTTATGTGAACGGAGGCCAGCTAGTAGTTGCTGTGCGAGTAAACCTCACTCCCCTGATTTCAATAGGTGCTCTAGCGACAGACGCTCAGCGGCTGCAGTCTTTAGCCTCCTTGTAAGTGCGACTGAGCGAATCGAGTAGGACCCGGGGTGGAAGGGTTACATTGGTGCCGTGACCCGGATGAGAGTGAGGTTAAGGGGAGTGAGTGTAACGGAGGCCAGCTAGTAGTTGCTGTGCAAGTAAACCTCACTCCCCTGATCTCAATAGGCGCTCTAGCGACAGATGTTGCTAAAAATCCCACACTGCACTTTTAAGTAAAGCAACATGGTAAAAAGGTAAATATATGACTTGATTTTACTTTAAATTCCTTTTACATTCTCCAAGGTATTGACATTAACATTTTTCATAACTCCATGTAGGCCGTTTCTGTCCATAAATGTAAGCACTGTGGCAGTAGTATTGCAATATTTAGAAAATGTACTCTTGTACTCTTGATACTCAAGTACTTTTAAAAACACGTACTTCAGTACTTTTACTCAAGTAGACATTTGACTGTAGTACTTTTACTAGTACTTGAGTAAAATTTAGCAAGGGGTATCTGTACTTTTACTCAAGTAATAAAGCTGTGTACTCTGTCCGCCTCTGAAAATTGGGACATGCGCACACTGCACTAATATACAGAGATTCCCACTGTTTGCGCATACTAACAATTCTCCTACATTGGCTCTTTATTTGTTTTTTTTAACAGCAGACTTCATATTTATCTATTTCTGGTCATAATTTGGAGAAAACGAGCAAATGAACCGCCACACGTGCTGCTTATATTCATCACACAGTAAACATGCCCAAAACCAGTCGCCTGTGGATGAGAGTCTGAATCAAGCACTGGTGGGCTGTTGTCCGGCTCCACTTCACACACACAGTGAACGGAGGATTATGGGATGACGGTTCACTCATTTATATGACACTTTATTAAAGGTGCATTGAGCAAGTCTCTGAGTTTTTGCAGAACTACACCCCCTCTGGTGACAAGCGAAACTGCAACCAGAGTTGTGCGCGCTCATGGACAAACACACACACACGCTTGCACGAGCTGTTCATAACCAAAGGAGCATAACCAGCCGCACACATCTTTTGTTACAGTCATAATGTCTTCAGAGGCATGTTTACGCATGTATGGGTTAGAAAAACGGGTATTTTAACATGAAATGTTGCCCAATGCACCTTTAAACCAGAAGAACAGATGCTCAGCACTTCATACCTCATTATATATTTCAACATCATTACACATGCACAGTCCTTTCAGTTTCGGTTTTCAATCCGTTTAAGTGTTAAGTGTCCTCTCAATCAGATTAGTAAAGGAATAAACCAACCCTTTGTCCCTTTCCATTCTGAACGATTAAAGAGTATACAACAAGGCTTTTCAGTCCGATTGAGTCATCAACCCGATTACTAACGGATTATTTGTTTGCATGTAAACGTGTCTCCACTGACGGACAAACCTGTGGGATTTGTGTGCTTTTCCCAGATCCTGTTTCTCCAACAATCACCACAGTCTGGAAACTCTCCACCACGTAGAGGATGTTGTTTCTGTGCTGGATATGTAATCAACAAACATCATTCATAAATACAGAAAAACTGAAAACAATATTGTGAACAGTAAAGTGTTGGGAAAAGTTGCTGTTAAAGGAGTGTTATAATATTGTGTTACTCCCTAAAAAAGTAACTAATTGCGTTTATTGAAAGTATTGCGTTACATTACTTTTGCATTACTTTTTCATAACATAAGTTTCATAAGTTTTATTTTTTTGGCAAATGTATATGGAAGCTTGTTTCTGCCACTGAGTAATAAAAAAAACAATTGTGACCTTTTTTTAAAAAAAATAAAGTTGCAATTGTGAGAGAAAAAAGACAGAACTGAAACTCTCACAATTCAGACATTTCTCACAATTTCAACTTTATATCAGTCAATTCAGACTTTATTTCTCGCAATTCTGACTTTATATCTCGCAATTTCAACTTTAATATCAATCAATTCAGACTTTATATCTCGCAATTCAGACTTTATATCTCGCAATTCTGACTTTATATCTCGCAATTTCTGACTTTATATCTCGCAATTTCTGACTTTAATATTCAATCAATTCAGACTTTATATCTCGCAATTCTGACTTTATATCTCGCAATTCTGACTTAATATCTCGCAATTCTGACTTTATATCTCGCAATTCTGACTTTATATCTTCGCAATTCTGACTTTATATTCTCGCAATTCAGACTTTATATCTCGCAATTCCTGACTTTATATCTCGCAACTCTGACTTTATATCTCGCAATTTCAGACTTTATATCTCGCAATTCTGACTTTATATCTCGCAATTCTGACTTTATTTCTCGCAATTCAGACTTTATATCTCGCAATTCTGACTTTATATCTCGCAATTCTGACTTTATATCTCGCAATTTCGACTTAATATCTCGCAATTTCGACTTAATTTCAATCAATTCAAACTTTATATCTTGCAATTCTGACTTTATATCTCGCAATTTCGACTTAATATCTCTGCAATTCTGACTTAATATCAATCAATTCAGACTTTATATCTCGCAATTCAGACTTTATATCTCGCAATTCTGACTTTATATCTCGACAATTCTGACTTTATATCTCGCAATTCTGACTTTATTTCTCGCAATTCAGACTTTATATCTTCGCAATTCAGACTTTATTTCTCGCAATTCTGACTTTATATCTCGACAATTCTGACTTTATATCTCGCAATTCTGACTTTTATATTCTTCGCAATTCTGACTTTATTTCTCGCATTTCTGACTTTTTATCTTGCAATTCTGACTTTATATCTCGCAATTCTGACTTTATATCTCACATTTCCTGACTTTTTATCTCGCATTTCCTGACTTTATATCTCGCATTTCTGACTTTTTATCTCGCATTTCTGACTTTTTATCTTGCGAATTCTAACTTTATTTCTTCGCAATTCTGACTTTATATCTCGCAATTTCGACTTTTTATCTTGCAATTTCGACTTTTTATCTCGCAATTCTGACTTTATCTCACAATTTCGACTTTATATTAATCAATTCTGACTTTATGTTCTTCGCAATTCTGGCTTTATCTTTCACAATTCTGACTTAATATTTGTAATTTGGGTAACAAAAAAAGGGGGGTAATTTTGGATAATCTAATTTGGTTCATTTTGCTGTAATGGCTTTCACACAGCGCCGTTGGATGGCTTTATTTGAGACTGAACTCGAATTCACAAAGAAAAAAACACGTAAACAGTCGGAAATAAAATAAGAACAAATAAAAAATAGCAGAAATGGATTAGAATAAAGAGACAGATTAAATAAACATGGATTTGAGTTGTTCAGGTGGGTCCAACTGAATACACTACAGAAATGAAATAAAAAATAACACTGTATAGTCTAAAATACTAAAAAATCTAAAACATATTAATGCTTAAAATGTAAAGTTACAAGAGCAGTGAGTGATGTTTGTCTTTTGCTCTCTGATTAGCATGACTGCTTTATTAGGTGCTGCTGTCACTTTAAGAGTTTATCCACTGATCCATTATACTGTTACACAACATGCCATTTCTCTCAACTATTCATGACTGTATTAACCTGAATACTCACCAAGACGGGCATTTTGACTAGGGCTGTCAACTTTAGTCGTTTAGTCGACTAATCGGCTCAATGCCGTTTTGGTCGACTGACATTCCTTTGAGTCGACCAGTCGCTTTTTCTGGAAATCCAAATCTTTTGTCTGGCTACAATTTAAAACTAAGACTACAAGACTGTGGAGGTATGCTACCGCGACCGTGTTGCTCCATGAGCGTGCACATCACGCGCCTAAATTTGAAATCGAACTTAAGCGCAAAAGACGTGGGTAGCCCTTTTAACGGCTTTATCATGATTGTGATTTCTTAGTATGTTTTATTTTTTTTATTTGTACACTTGACACATTTGAAAATAGCCTAAATAATGTAACAAAACGAAAAATAAACCTATATGCCTTGCAGACTTTCTACAACACAGCCTATTTCAGATTGTTTTTAGGCTTTTTTTTTCTTTTTTTTTTAAACGCCTAGATCAGCTGAACAAAAGTTAACCCATAGCTTTGTAAATACAGAAAAATATAGCCTGTATAAACGAGAGATTTTGTTAGGATTTTGCATTATGTGGAAGATCGCAGTTATATTTTTTGTAGCGTGTGGTGTGATCAGGTCCGCGATTGTCACTATAGACCTAGGACAGAGCTCCTCACTTTTTGCAGTTAAAAATAATCACTTAATTTTCAATAAATTTTATTATTATTATAGTTTTATTTATTTTCGATGTTTTTCCTTGTTGTTTTATAAATGCTCTTTGACAATTGTTTAAAAAATGTTCAATCAAAACATCCGTTTTTTTTTTTTCTTGGTTTTTTTTTTATTTTAGTCGACTAATCGTTGCGCAGGACAAGACTTTGGTCGACTGAAGTATTTCTTTGGTTGACTACAGCCCTAATTTTGACATATAATGTGTGTATTGGACCATCTAAGAGCAACACGCCATGAAAAACAGCTCAGTTTGGTTCCTGCGAGCTGTTTAAGAGGCAGCTTTATGAGAGCGCCGCTACCAGATCAGTTGTGCACCAGCTTTTGGTGCGACCGCGAATTTGTAGTGAGTCAGTGAGAGCAAAAGTGTGTGTATCCAGCTGTCACTTTGCCATCGGAGAAAGAGAGAGAGAAAACGTGCAGCTGGTATCACTGTATCTGCAGAATAGGAGTTCCAGGATATTGGAACGCTTTCAGATATTTCAGTATTGATAAACGTCGCTGTGAAGACTAGGGTTGGGAATCAAAAATCACTTTAAATCTCCTCTCATCGATTCCTTTGTTTGCATTAATGACTTTAAACCATTCAAACGCATCAGACCGCACTCAATGATTGGACGAACATTTTTTGGTCCTGAGACTTCCACAAAAGATGTAAGTATATAATATTTAGACGACTATTGTTAGCAGGATGTGAAGAGACTAGTTTCAACCAGTAAAACAAAAGGTGTTTATACAGGCTACACTGCTTTTAACAGTGGTCCACACACACACACACACACACACACACACACACACACACACACACACACACACACACACACACACACACACACACACACACACACACACACACACACACACACACACACACACACACACACACACACACAGGTACCTTGAAGACTGGCAGCCTCTGCCTCTGCTTCTCTATGGAGAGAGCCGTGTGCGGGTTGAAGATGATGGGCGAGCCGGTGGTCTCAGTGGACAGATCTCTCTCCTCACACACACCTGGAGCCTCTGAGCCTGAAACACACACACACCAGCCGTTCAAACACTGACAGGAGCAGCTCCATGTTTACTGTCATGCATCAGTAGATTCAGAGCATCCTGGATAAATGCTGTGCTTCTACGAGAGAATAATGAGTCTGGATCAAACCGTGTCATTCTAATGCATTATTATAGTGGGATAACTTTCGTGTGTTGTGTTGTGCTGCTGGTTCAAGATACACGTGATCATGTTATATAGTCATGCAGCACTGCAGTAACTCTAATACATCAAATACACACCAACATTGCACTTAAATCAACACACAGCACAGAGCTGCTGCAGCATACGCTTACTGTGCACTAATATCACCCGTCAAAATATGTACATATGTATTTATTAGTATAACATGATACACGATATGAATTTTACCGGGTTTCCAGAATTTCATGGTGTTGTGGGCGCCGCCATGATGCTACGTCATTGAACACGGTGATGTCATGATCGCTCGCGTCAAACTCAACACTAGAGGACGACAAAGGCGAGACGAATTCACTGCGAAATAATAATATCAATATTAAAATTTTATAAAATATATAAACAATATATAACTTATTTTTTTATAATGATACGCTGTAAAACAAATACAAATTTAAAAGCCAGTTCTGCTAAAATTTAGGTGATTTTGAACTCAATTAATGGGTTAATTTCAATAATCCATTCATATCTGCACATATAGTCACAGTCACTATGCGTGTGCAACATAATATTATATTATCATGCAGTGAGGCTTTATAAAGAAACACAAAAACAACTGATAGAAAAATGTGTATACACTGCATTGTGAGGGATAGGGCCTACTCTCGGGTCGCACTGTCATTTAATGTTTTTTTGTTTTGTTTTGTTTTGTTTGGACTGTTCTGCTGACGAAACACATCTTTCAGAGAAATGTCAGTTGACAAAAAAAGACAGTATAAGCTGTGGAAAATTATTTTATCTAGGAGCTTTATAAAGCTTTTTACACCATTGAAAACTCGCACAGCCTTGCTTGAATACATGTCATGACTGAATAGTGAATTTAGTGTCAGGCTTTTATTACTTAAAACACACCTGATGAATACTTTGTTTTTCATTTTCTAGAAGTAACGTTAGTTAAAAACCTTTTTATTATTAAGAGAAGATACACCGCCATCTTACTCTAAAGGTGACTTGAACAGACCTGGAGTCAAACACAAATTTCACCAGAGGACCTGAGCACAACCAATAATAATATATTATAATACTTAGTATTTTACATGACTTTTCCTATATTTGAAAAATCTAATCTTTAACCCTTTAACTGTCACTTGCCTGTATACGGGCAACCTAAATTTACTTCACTATATTACTATTAAATCCTAATCTAGTCATGACAAACTATATATCGCTGGAAAGGTCTAAGACTCCTGAATAGATATTTTAGTGCTGTTCTTTACAAATTAGGATTAAACAGTAATATATGAGTTTATGACAAGAGTGCGCCTCAAAAAATCTAACGTCATTACAGGAGTTTCTGACCTTTGTCACAAAAAGTTAACGAACACTTTTAATAATTGAAACTTTGTTTTTTAGTGCTAAAAGTTCATAATAAAACATAATCTAGTATTTGTCAATTAAAAAAAGATAAAATTATATTTTTAAAAGTAAGGTTAAGAAGTCCTCTAAAAGAGTAATATTATTATATATATAAAAATATTTTTTATTATTATTATATCACATATTTTAGTACTTATCATAAATTAGGTATCATTTGAAAGCTTACGAACTCAGAATTCATCCTGTGAAAACCATTTTGAAATTAGACGTTGCGCTACCATAGAAACTGGTATTTTTTATTAGGCCCCTCCCCTTTTGGGCTTCTTCTTTCATAATTTATTATCAAAACGTTTCTAATCTTGACAAAACACATATTGTCAGAAAGGTCTGAGTCTCAAGGTTCCATATTTAGTGACAGAAGTGATATTTGGATAGAAATTTTAGTAATTTGTTATGGCAGAATGCATTCAATTAAATTCAATGATGGCACCCAGTGGCTATTTTTGGATAACGCCTAAACAAAATCTCATGGGAACTTCAATTTTTGTGATATCAACTTTTAAACTTTGGTTAGATATGTAGCTTTCATTTTATAGTAAAAAATATTAATTTTATATTAAAAAATATATATTAATAAAGAATATTTTATTTACTGAAAACTATAACTTCCATAACTTTTTCATACTTTCATTTTTTGAAGTGCTTTCACTTCAGTAATAATCTTCTGATTGTTTTCTTTAAATCAAGACCAAACTTGTGTATATATTCCAAAGCATTCTTGAATTACAACCATTTAAGTTTGTATAGTGCATTTTAATGTCAATTATCAAAAAAGGGGGTGACAGGTAAAGGGTTAAAACTAGTCAACCTCATATGGACGAGGGAAGACATGGGTGGGAGAGAGTTTTGGGAGCGCGAATTAAAATCTTGATTAATAGTAGTTTTGCTTTATTGTAAGTCATCTTGAGCTGCTCTGGTTGAGATGGATTGATCCACCGCCTTATATCGAGAACAAACACAGGTCTGGGTGTGATCGTGTCCGTTGGGGAACTGACTGGATCTCTTTCAGATCAACAGAAATCCAGGACTTCCCAATACACTCAAACTAACAACTTTACTGGATCTGTAAAGCTATGAAGAAAGAGGATAAAATGTCCATCAGAGCGTGATCTGTTGAAAAGTGTTGGGGCAGACAATGCCCAGGATTTATTTTATTCTCCAAAACATTTCAGCCAGAAAATAGTCTCTCTACAGCCTCTGGGTACATTAATCATTTCCATGAATACACTATAAAATACTGAGAAGTATGTTACAATAACGTAGACATAAGAAATTCTCTTAATACATTATGGATTCAATAAAATGAATTGTACAGAATTTACACACTCCTATTGTATCTGACAGTTCATAACAGAGTAAGACAATCCGTGTTGGAAGCTAATCGTGAAAGAAACGAACAAAACCATAAAATTAAGTTAAACTCCGCTCGATACGGCAGCGCTTCGAGCAGGAAACAGCAGAGAGGACGAACAGAAAGGACAGTTATGAACCCATTAGCCGTGGCAGTGCACTGGACAGTGTTAGCTTAAAATCAGTGACCCCTGGGGGTGAGAGGTCTTGTACCCATGATGCACCTCTTCACTCAAGGCTCACACATGCTGCTGGTTACATAGACAGAGGCCTCGGAGAAGTGGCTCGATCCAGCCTTTCCATTTTAATGAAATAAATTGTCTGTCTTAGTCTCTTCCAGGACTATGGGTTTCCTGCAGGTCCTCTTCAGTCGTAGTGCAGCGCCGTGTAGAATAGTGATCCAAACCACCCTGAACACACACACACACACACACACACACACACACACACACACAGTTATCAGACACTGTACAGCAGTTAGAGATGATCAACAGGAATCACTGCCCACTTTCCATCAATTAAAACAACAATTACTGGAGTGTTTTAGAATTGCATTTGGTGTACTGAATTAATTCAATGTAATTTTTTTTTTTAAAATAACGCCGTTTCCAGACAGGATGACTTCCCTCATTACAGTAAAATAATATTTCATATGAGGATGCGAATTTACTGAATATGTGCCATGAATGTCACAATGCAAAAACAA
Source organism: Hybognathus amarus (assembly GCA_030378365.1). Taxonomy (NCBI): domain Eukaryota; kingdom Metazoa; phylum Chordata; class Actinopteri; order Cypriniformes; family Leuciscidae; genus Hybognathus; species Hybognathus amarus. The sequence goes on along the minus strand of JAQIUQ010007727.1, from coordinate 28,062 downwards.
AAAAAATTATGAAAAAAGTTACTCTTTTTCTTACTTAGATTTTGGAATAAACTCTGTACATCCCTTAAAATGAATCGAGTCATTTGGTTAATTCAACGAATGAAACGGAGAAATCGACTCGAGAAAAGATTTGTTTATTTTGATGAGAATCGAGTTTGAACAGGAGAGTCACAAACGTGCATCACAGAACAGAGCAAGGCAAGCATTTGAGCTTATAAAACTTAAACTTTTTTATTTATTTTTTAAATGAGCGATCGTTTCGCTTGTTAAGACCCTTATTCATCGTTTGGAAATCGTCTTAAAGCCTTTTGAACAGTTTGCACTGAAACTGTCTTTTGGACCTTGAATCCGTTTGGTTCCCATTGAAGTCCATTATATGGAGAAAATCCTGGAATGTTTTCATCAAAAACCTTAATTTCTTTTCGACTGAAGAAAGAAAGACATGGACATCTTGGATGACATGGAGGTGAGTAAATTATCAGCTAAAGTTTTTTTTAGTGAAGAGTTCTCACACGGAGTATCTGATCTCACCATAATCTAACGCATCTGGGATTACATGAAGAAACAGAAAAAAAAGAAAATCCAGAAGAACTGTGGCAACGTCTCCAAGACTCTTGAAGAAATATTCCTGAAAAGCTATACAAGTACCTGTACAACAACTATTTACATGCACACAGGATTTCTTTCCCATCCTTACAATTTACAATTACACATTACAATTTCTAGTTTTATATACTAAACTAATCTATGAAGAAAAAGAAAGCCAATATGCACATGAATTAATAGAAATCTGGGCCTATTTGCTCAAAATTTGGCTTTCCTAGGGGTAGTACCTCTAATATCAAGGCCTAAAGTCCAATTTAAAGCATCCTTTGTGGCCGCAAAAAAAAACATGACACGAATTGGGCTGATGGGACAATATGGCTGTGTGCATTGTCCTATTTGCCAAGTTCAAGGGTCTATAAAAACACTGGTGCTTAAAAAGTGGTAAAAATTTGGCTTTAAATAGGGCAGTACATTATCCTATTTCAAGGCCTTAGGTCTGCTTTAACACATAGGCTACTCATGGCGGCCAAGAAACCACACAGTGAAATGTTCCTGTGGTGCAATAGGTGGCACAGTGTCCATTGTCGATTTTAAAGTTAAAGGTTTCTTATGCGCACACTAAAGTCTGCATATGTTTTATTTTGCAAAGATCCTTTAAGTGGCTCTGCAAGAATGCTAAGAATATCATGAGAAGAAACCCCAAAAACGTATAACCTGCATTTTTGCATAATGAAAAAGTCATTTTTTGACAATCACTCAACAGCTGTCATGAAAACACTTCTTGTATGATACATTTATTTTCATTAAATTCTTAATTTTCTATTATGGAAAAGAGACAATAGTCTGGAAATGCAAATATGTTTCCATACTCTGCTTTCTTTTTTCCAGACTTTTCCAGACCTGGAAATTACTAAAATCAAATTCCGATACTCTTTTCCAAACTGCGTAGGAACCCTGTTTTAAGGAAAGTGGGGCAAGCTGGTGCTACTCTTTAAATATGTAAGATACTTACAATTTACTTCATTGATTTAACTTAATTTCACCTACCACGTAAAAATTAGGCGAATATTAACGTCTTATGACACATATTACACTACCTTTCTAAAGTTTGCAGTCAGCATATTTGAAGTAATTTAACATTTGTAATTCCGGACACATTAAAATGATCAAAGTGACAGTAAAGACTATAATGTTATAATCAGTGTTTAGAGTAACATTATAAGTAACATGAGTTATGTTATCAATTACTTTTGTCCAAATAACTAGTAAACGACACATTACTTTCAAATTTACATCAAAATATCCGAAGTTGCTTTTTCAAACACACAGTTTTCCCATCACAGTCTTTCATTTCATTTATGGTGTCAAAGGGCCTTTACATTTGCCAAAATGTAAAAAAAGATTTGTCTCCATCTCTGTTTGAAATCTGCAATTGCAGTTATTCGTGGAATTATCAACTTTACGTGGTTGTAAATCGGCATGAAACAGCGCGGAAGAACACAGTGTTTTGAGGCGAGTGCTGCTGTGTGGATACGGTCATACACAATCACAGATTCACTTTTGAAAGTTTGACCAACATAAGAATCTTCACCAGAAAATGTCTTCTGAACAAGTTAAAGCTGCAATACCTAAGATTGGCATGTCACTAGAGGGCGCTACATTCAAAACAACAGCAGCGGCTTTGCTTGATGACGACGTGGAGGAACGTGGAACTCCACCGTGGATAAATCAGTCAGACGGGAATCGAAAATTAGTTGTCATGGATGAGGTAAAGTTCGATTTCTATAAATGTTGCGTTTAATGACATGCTTGTTTTTCATTAAACTGAAATAGCTCGCAAAGAAAAGTCAGGTTTAAAAGTAAATTAGTTATCACAGATGTTACTGTACGAGTCACTGGACGAAGCTATGGTGGAGAGGGTTTGAAGTCAAATCGTTGCTACATGGATCCTGACTTCGCCCTATGCTGCAATATGCATTTAGTTTTTCATTCATTTACAGTAATCAGCTGCTTGAATGACAATTACTTGATTGACTGGCGACTCCCAGCTCACCCCTGCTCACACGCCCCGTTTCCTTGGTTATAATCTCAATTTTCTCGCGATTTAAACATTGTTTGAAACATTTGGAATATTGTAAGTTATCATCTTAACTAAATATTTAACACTGGCGTTGTGATTTTGGGATATTTTAATGCAAAAATCTTAGGTATTCCACCTTTAAGTAACATCCACTTTGTTCTGATCAACTAAGGGGAAAAGCATTCAACATAAGCTTCGTTAGATTTAATCAATGCAATTTACAGCAACACGTGCAAATTATAGCCTTCTTTGTTCTCAAATTGTTTGTTAACAGCATCATTGCGTGACTAATGTTAAATTGAATGTGTTTTATGGTTACCCGTGTAGTTCAGAATTCATATTCTCAATAATAGCAAAAACGAGAAAGGCACAACAAAGGAAACTCCATAACTGTGTGAATTAAGAAAACGTACTGTTACACAACTGAACTATTTAGAAATGTCTCACTTGTTCAGCAGAAAAAAGCCGTCTCTTCTTCCGCTTGAAACCCTTCAAAACACGGAGTTCACGCACTTTTCCAAAGCCCCGCCGATGTTTAAATCCTTGTGTTCGCATGAGACGGTTTCTTCTCTCTAGCCACCTTAAATCTGAATTACGAAGTCTTTTGGGTTTTATAACTGCTGAATCTCCAGTTGACTCTGATGATTAGGGATGTGCACGAATATTCGAATTTTCGAATATTCGATATGTAATTATTATTCGAAAAATAAAATACTATTCGAATTTTGAATATGTTGCTTTGCTGGTTGGTAAATGCAGTGAGTCCATGATAAATCCTAAGAACTAACTCGCAGTTATAGTTAAATGCACTGGATGGCGCTGTGGAGTGCGTATATAAACAATATAAACACGATAATCAATCATTTGCTGACTCGTGTGTATGTGTGTACGTTCTGTATGATATCTGACGCAATCTGCTTTATTAGGGTTTTTTCCGCTCACGCTGCTTGAGCATGCTTTAAACAATGCTTTTTATATATTTTTTTTGTTTACACATAGGCCTAATGTTTTCAACTAAAAGAAAACTTTAAGTACTATTGTAAGCTTGTTGTGTATTGTCTAATTGTAAGCTTGTCCAGAAATGGTGACAAAAACGTAAAAAAAAAAACAACTTAAAAATAACGTCTTTTTCGTTAAACATAATTTATAATAAACGAATATTCGATTTTTATAAGCCTGAATATTTGAATGCAATATTTTTGAAAAATGCCCATCCCTACTGATGATTGTTGTTTGGATCTTTCTGGATGCCATAAGTTTAATTATGTAAAGCCTAACCTACAGAAATGTCGGAGTGTAACATTACCGGTGCGTTTTTTGTATAGCCGTAATAATCAAATAATTCCCATTCGATCGTTGAATATTATTTTTGCTTTAAATCCCCATCCCTACAAAATACGACATGTTTTAATCGGACTACAGACAGCACCATAGCACACTGAAAGAAAGTACAAGGCTAAAAAATAAATTAAATAAAAATACATTCAAGTAAATAATAAATAAGGGAATACAAGAGGCGCGGTAGTTTCTGCGCATTATATTGTATGATTATACAGGCAGTTGATGCTGTTGCGTGACTGTCTGGCTAGTCGACACGTGGAGTGATGACATCATTTCACAAAATATACGCATTGGCCGCACACATGAAAACACAAGGGTGTCGCTTTTACATTTATCCACCCTGGGACCCACTTTCAGTGTCCCGAAACGCGCGGACCCGTCTGGGAGGAAACGCAAATACGACAAAAAATGTGTACGTATACAGCTAATCGTGGTCCCCTTGTGGACAGGTTTAGAGTGATTTCTGAAGGATCATGTGACACTGAAGACTGCAGTCATAATGCTGAGAATACAGCTTTGATTACAGGAATACATTACAACAAGTTCACATAGAATAGCTCATAGTGTAGACTGTACGCAGCAAAGGACCTACAAACTAAATTTGATCTACAGTTTTCCTCCTAAAGTTAATGCTTTGGAGCTCCATGTTATTTTCGCTGACCTTATAAAGCATCAAAACACAGGAGAAAGACAAACATAACTACCAGAAACAGAGCAAATGAAGTCATGAAGCCTTCTTTGGTGAGCTCTCCATGTCCCGCCGTACTCCTCCTCGTCCACCTGCTGGAAACTGCTGAAGTACACGTACAGGACGCCTGCGTTGATGACACAGAATCTGGAGGACACACACACACATCACTAAAGCTCACGCATGACTGTATGACAGGATCAAGTGTTCAGGTCCAGGACTTCAGTACTCACATGACGATACCCAGAAACCCTTTCAGAGGAGCCACGCCCCATATTACGCCCAGTATCACTGCGATGATCTGCCGGAACCAGTACACCACATCTAAAAAACTCATCCTGCAAGGAAAAGACAATAATAAAGGAACAATACACACACATGAAAGTTCAATTTCTATGAGATGTTGTTTAGAAAAAATGTGATGTTTAAGAGAAAACGTTCCTCAAATGGCTTCAGAAGTATTACAGCCCATCCAGAGACAGCGTAGATGGACACAACACACAAAAAATGCCCAAATGCCCGCTTTGGCGAGTATCCTCGTAAGCACAGTAACATGAGCTAGACTGTAATAAGCAGTAATATAATTGAGCATTTACGCAGTGAAACCTGGGAAGAAGTTCTGATACCTGAAAATCTTTATTTACAAGCGCACATGGGTCAAAAAAAAAATAAAAATTATAACTTATTGTGCATTTTTTTTTGCAATCTGTCTGACTAGAGCAATAGGAAAAAACATGAGCCCTGTGAAATTGAAGGGCAGGTAAATGTGTCATTTATTACAATGGGTTTACGTGAAAGATCGTTTTAAGTTTACTTAAATTAAAAGTTGAAATATTTCTTAAAGCCTAATATGTTCAAATGTATAGCTTTCAATTATACTATAATGACAAATGGCAATTTCATAGAGACATCAGTCACAGTATTAGCATTTTCATAAAAAAGATGCCAATAAACATATTTAAAATATAGGCTAATGTCTTTGTTTCTACATTAATTTGGAGATTAAATGTGAAATTATAAAATATATATGAAAAAAAATCAAATCTAGAATGAATATTAACAATAAAATATATTCTAAAAAATATATTTACAACTTTAACATAAGTTGCGACTAATCACGATTAATTTGGTTAACTTTTTAATCGATTTTCAGCACTTATACTTATGATAATGTATAATATATAATTATAATATACATAAATCTTTATATATATACATATATATATATATATATATATATATATACTGTACATATAAATGTGGATCAGCACAAGCCAGCCACAGTAATCTCCTTTACACAGCCCAATCCCTACACAAGACACCCTAAAGCCCTGAACCCTGACTCAGTGAACACCACAGTACGTACACAGACAGCACAGACACAGACAGACAGACAGACAGACAGACAACAGACAGACAGACAGACAGACAGACAACAACAACAGACAACAGACAACAGACAGAAGATTCTCTTCCCACACTGCTTTACAGCTGATGGCTTTGCTCCATGAGGACTGTTTCACTCCTCCATTGACCACATGAACCTCGTCTTTCCGCTTCGAGCTGCTCGTCATGTTTCCTCTGTTTAAACACGATAAAACACGCGATCCGATGTTTAAAAGTCTAGAACCCGAGTGTAAAATCTTCTTCAAGCGTTCAGATCATAGACTGTAAAAAAGATCTGCAGTTCAGATCTGCAGCTTTTCGCCCCACATTGACACCGCGCTGGGAATGGACTCTGCCCATGCGCACCGAAGTCATGACCTTGCCACGCCATCCAATGAACGAATGCGACGTCTCAAGGTTCAGCCAATGAGAACGCTGAACTGACCCTTTTTTCTGTTTTACTTTTCTTTTTCTATGTTTTTTTCCTAAGTGATATATCAACACGAATACACATGTATGATCGTTGATTTACGCCCTGAATTGTTTGTACTTGAATTCTCTATATTAATAATTAAAAAAACGCTGAACTGTTCTCCTGCGCATGCGTGCAGTCACTTCGCCCTCTACAGGCCAGAGAACATTACTGCAGTTTCAGAGATGTAAAATAGCATCTACAACTAGAGGAAGATAATGTAAAACGATAGCAAATAATTTCTACAGACTCTTAGATATAACAGGAATTGTGACTCGAGTGAATACGTTGTCGTTTGATCAATAACCGATTTTATTGTATTCTGAGGCTAAATATTACAGTGTTGGCCATAGAAATAGCCATGTGTGTATTTTGTACGCATTGTATATGTATTTGTTAAGAATATATTGAGAGAGGCAAAAGCATGCCTAATAAAATAACGTTTAATGAAAAATCTTTGACACTTTATTAAAATGTCCTCGTTAGACGTGTTACATCACGTACTGTAGTAATTATAGTATACTATAAAGAACGCATAATTACATGCAACTAACCCTCAACCAAACCCTATCCTACATAGTTCATATAAAATAATTATTTTAAAATGTCCGTGTTACATTGTAATTGATACTGTACATTTAAAGTGTAACCAAAATTGTCATTAATATTTTAATTATCTAAAGTGTAAAAAGCAACAAGATGGCAGTGATATATTGCGAATAATAAGATCGCTAGAAAAATGACGCAGCGATATCTAATGTAAGTTAACCATAGACTGTAAAAACTGCAACCCACAAGAGCTGGTCCTCCAGCGCCGGCAGGGGGCGCCAGTTATAGAGAATACGTGGGACTTTCACCGTCTTTACGAAAAACCATCAAAACAATTCTGAACACAGTAGGTTTCCATTGGCTCCTAAGCTAAGCTAAGGAAACTCATTTTAAAATATTTAATGGGGTATATCCGTCAAGTGAATTTTTAAGACATGTGTGCAATTTTGAAGAAAATGCCTGTATTTTTGTCAAGCTGACATAGAGACAAGACAACTGATCATCTTTTCTTTTTTTTCTTGTGTTTCTTCAAATACTTTATTGGTCTTGTTGGTTAGAATCAAAGATTCATTCTGCCCACTTTTGATAGGAAACATTATGTTTGGAATGCTGTTGTGGAACGAGAAAAGTAATTAAATTTCTTATTAATGTAATGTTGATTGGGGGCGGACTGGCCATTCTCTCGGTACACAAATATGTGGAAAAAAAAGAAAATCTTTAATTGTCACCAAGTTCAAGCCTATTCACACACACACAATGAAAAAATGTAAAACAATACATTTTTGTTGACCTTTTATCATATGTCATGGAGGATCGCAATAATAAAGTTGAGTATCGTGATCGAATCGTGACCCAAGGGTATCGTTACACACCCTAATAATCAGTTATGAAAGTATTTTGATAAAATAATATTTTATCACCTCTTCAATCTGTCTCAAGGCCTAATTATATTCATCAACTAGTGCTCTTCTAAAGTTGACTTACAGTGCATTTTATCTTCAGGCGCTATTTTTATTAATCTTGAGAAGGCGTTTGATCTAGGTGATCATTACTTCTTATTAGATAAGCTTTATGCAGTCGGTTTGTCTCAAAATACTTTATTGTGGTTTAACTGCATAACAGAAAACAACGTGTTGTTCTTCAAGGGAAACAATCTGATTTCTTTATCCCAGAAAGAGGCGTACCACAGGGCTCAGTGTTGGGTCCTCTTCTCTTTTCTATCTTTCTTTAGTGTTTTCACACTCTTCTTCTCATCTTTATGCAGACCATACTGTCATTCATACTTCACAACCTCACTTTTGTTTGGACTCTTTGTGTTTTCGTCATATTTTATTAATCACCAACATTTCATGTTCAGTTCTGTTTCAGTTCAATGGTGTCGTCTATTGTGGAAGTGTTGTGTGTTCGCACTGGTTCCTGTTTGAATTACCCATTGGATTTTATTAAATATTACCCTATTGCATTCATCTTCTTCGTGTGTTTGGCTCCTGCGCATTGGGATAATCTGCCTTTTAATGTACGATCTTCAACAAAAAAACGGTTTGTTTTGTTGTTTTGAAACTGGCGTTGCTATTTAGACGATACAGCAATGTTTATATTTAGCAAACATTCAAACTGTATGTGTTTACTCTGTCAGGATGAGTTTGTGGTTTTGAATGAGGTGGCTGTTGTTGTTTATGTTTCAAACTTCTGTGTATTATGACCCCATTGAAAACGAGATGGCGCATCCTGAAATGTGGTTTATCCGAAAATATAAAATTTGTTACAAATAAACAAACTAATGTCAAATTCTCTACATGTTTGATTCAATGTGCTTTCTAAGACTAGCGCAGAACCTTCCTAAAGATGATTAATATAGGCCTACTATTAATCATGATTATTTGAAGTCAAGTCACCTTTATTTATATAGCAGTTTTTACATAATATTTAGGCTACTTGGCTTAAATATGCCCAATAATCAAGAAAACAACACAATCTCTATAAAAGCATGCATGTTGTTATGTACAGTCTTTATACATGAATCAATATGTTTGAGAAGCCCTGTGGATAAGCCTAGTATTTCTGCAGCATTCACATTACCTCACTCTGACCTCAGAAACAAATGACACCAGCTTAATTGCTGTTCCTTCACTGTTATTTGAACTTCCCTCAAACTTTTTCACTCGAGTTCGCAGAAATAACTTTTCAGCCATGAAAATGACTGATTCACTTCCTATGAATCTTAATTACTCATCATTATCAGTTTATATCCATGAGCTGATCATCAGGGCTTCGGATGCCAGTGACGCATCCAGTCACATGACTCTGCTGCTGGTGACGTACGGCGTGAGTTTCTTTCCCCGTCTGTGTTTAACACACACTCACTCACACACACACACTCGACTGGACATAAACAAGAGTGAAGGGCCTTTGTGTTACACTCATCATCACTGTGTGTATCCTCCAGCACGAGCTGACTTGAGCTGTGTGTGTGTGTGGCAGCTGACATGGATTCGGCTCGTGCGCGCGCGGGTGAGTTTGTGTTTGACTTTTATTGTTACACATCGACGTCACAATCTATCATTACAGCAGCTATACAGCAGCACTGATACATTTAAACTCACTGACTGCTGCTCAGTGAGTGACTGAGTGTGTGAGAGAGTGTGTGAGTGTGAGTGAGTGTAATGGCGACAGGAAGAAGGGGTGGCGATGTAGTTTGTGGTTATGGTTTTTAATATGTGATCATATTTCATAATATTAGTATTCATATACACTGAAGTTGATCGGGATAACGGCACACGTGTGTGTGTGATCAGACATGCACAGTATGTGAATTACTAGTGCTGAGTATCTAATCTGCTTTTAGATGGTTTTAAATCTTAAAGTTGAATTTATAAAGTTGGTTGGTTATTTATTCCTTTAAACATATGTTACTCATTTTTATGAACTCTTATGTGATCAGAACTCTATGTCTGACAGTGGACACATTTGAGTCATGTTTAGAGAATGATATACATCAGAGAGGCTGATACATGAGGCAATATTTGGTCATTTTGGAGATTATGGCATTGGCGGTGAGATTGACGGATAAACAGAGAAAGTTTGCCCATGTGTCAGATTTATAATATACCAGTAGTTTGTTTATGGATCATGCACATTTTGAATTGGAAATGTTTGGGGAAATGCTAAATTATTGTTACTATACAATTTGATTATACAAGTGTTTATTTAATTGTCCTATCATAAAACTGTATTATTTATAATTTTTCCCACCCTGCACCATAGCATCAGTTTCTTGTCAGTATCAGTCATTTCAAAAACACTCTTGTATCGTAACTAGTGTCACATTCATGAACGATCATCCACAAGAGAAGGCAGACTGTTTCCAGTCAGTAAAGTTTAGTTTAGTAATAAAGAGTGAAATGGATAAAAATCTGAAGCTCAAAGCGGTCTGAGGTGAAGATGCATGCTGTGGTGTTTGATTGATGAAAACTGCAGATCTGGAGGATTACCTCCTTCACGGGCCTCTCCTCCTTCAGCAAACAACCGCGATCCGTGTAGTAAATGCTCTTTTACATCTCACAATGACTGACATAAGACTAGAGAGTATGCAGAGTAGTGCTGTCAAATTCGATTAATCGCATGTAACATAACAGATTGTTTATATAATGTGTGTGTGTGTGCGTGCGTGAATATAAACACACACACATACATACATGAATGTGTTCATTCTTAACATGACTCAAACCGATTAATCGCGATTAATTGCATCTAACTTTAAAGTTTGTTTTGTGTATATATATATTAGGGCTGTCAAATGATTAATTGCATCCAAAATAAAAGTTTGTGTTTACATAATATATGTGTTTAGTGTGTATAATTATTTTGTATATATATAAATACACACACATGCATGTATATTTAAGAAGAATATTATTTATATATACAATATTTATATTTGTATATAATATAAATTATACATGAATCTATAAACAGGAAAATATTTCTTAAATATATACAAGCATGTGTGTGTATTTATATATATAAAATAATTATACACAGTGCACCCACATATACTATGTAAACACAAACTTTTATTTTGAATGCGATTAATCGATTAATCGTTTGACAACCCTAATATGTATAATATGTATATATGTATGTATAGCGGTTAATAGATTTGACAGCACTCGTAATAACAGTCATCTGAAACTTTCGATATAATAGGTTTTATTTTTATCGTGCATTAACACTATTATCATTTCTCTAGTAGTGAAACCCCTAAATCACCGATGAACACTTGGACCAGTGCAGCGTCTGTGTAAGGTTCAGTCTTCCTGGTTTTACTCTGCTCTCCTTCTTCCAGGTGGGATTATTGCAATTCTGTCCCGTAACAAAACAAGGAAGCGCTCCCTTGGCTTGGCCATGAGCGTGAAGCGTCTGAGTCAGGACGAGGCTCGGGTTCGGTCAGCAGGAGCTGGCATTGAGACTGTGGTGATGTCAGCCATTTTAGGTTGGACAGCAGAGCGTGTGTGTGTGTGTGTGTGTTGTGCCGCCATGTTTCTCCCCTCACTCGTCCATTTTTAACTGAGCCTTAACACCTTAGGTGCTGGCCACGGCGAATCTGTGCCACTCTGCTTTTCAAGAGCACTTCAGCAACGACTTAGAAAGACACTGGTTTACAGCAAACCTACCAAAAAAGCCACTTTAGGTCTATTTGACGAAGAGGAAGCACGTCAGTAGAAATCCCCCAAAATTGGACAAAGTTGGTGAATTTTTAACGTTAAAATGGACTGTTATCACCAATGATATGTCAGTTGTACTGCGACTGAGCGTCAACACGCACTGATGTGCCTTTCAGGACGAGGGAACGCCGTGCTGTTGACAATGAGTGAGAACAACCACACCTATCTGACACAGCCTGAAATAAGAGCAGGGCCTGCTGCCGGAAAAACAAGCCAGCGAGAGCCAGGGACCGAACGCTGTCCGTGGGCTGACCACTGTGTGTAGCAGTGCGTTAACTCAGAGTGTGTGTGTGTTGGGGGGGGGTTGCTATGGGGATAGTAACACACCAGTGGTGCTGACGACCCGTCTCCCTGCAGACTGGGCTGAACTTGTTGAAGGAGAGAGAGAGAGAGAGGGAGAGAGACACAGAGAGAGTGAATGGGGGAGGGGAGCAGGCAAACTGACGGTGGGGTACATGTGTTTTCGCCAAAGCAACCGTACCAGATAGTGAATAGATTGTGACCCCAACTACACAAAGCCAATGTATAACCCTTCCTCTAACACCCGCATGGCTGAGAATTGGTCCGTTTAGGCGCTATTGTGTCCAACAGGACATGTGATCTTGTTTATTTACGTGTCCTCCAGGCAGAGAGACAAAGATATCCTGTCAGGAGGACGATAGTTGTCTAAACGCATAGGCATCATTTAATATAGTATTTACTCATACCTTTAAGCGTCAAGTGTCAACAGATTGTTTGCTCAAGGGTAAAGAGGATCAACACTCTTGCAGACAGGTATGTGTTACATACGTATAAGTATCGCCAAACAAGTCCATGAGCTTTTGAGTTAGATCTAGGGCTGGTTGCATTAACCGCTGAAGACTAGTCTTACTAAATAGACAAAAAATGTTTTCTTTGAGACCGTTCATAACTTAGGCTTCATAAAACGTAGATTGGCCTAATCTGAGTCTGGTTGCCTCTTGACTTGCTGATGGTGGGACAATGTCTAAACATATGTTTATCTCAGTCAGCATTCAGTTAATGCTACAGCATGTCAGATCAATGTAACAAATTCATAAACTTGTCCATTTTTCAACATCGGGTTGAAGCGCAAGGCCGCAAGCTTATTTTTGCGTTCGCGCTGTAGACGTGGGTTGCATGTTAAAGTGCTTGCTCATTCGAGAGGCGCTCGACTCCCAGGTTGACCACTCGCTAAATAGCTCATGGTGGAACATTCCAGAGTGTTTGGAGTGAGGAGGAGGAGGAGAGGGTAACGGCTCTGTGATTGTTGGATGAGGGTGTGTGTGTGTGTGTGTGTGTGTGATGGGGGTAGGGATGGGGAATTGGTATCAAGGCAAAAAAATTCCTTGCTGAAACACCTCACTGCTTCCTGCGAGAATGACACACACACATGCTCGCACCTCGGCCCAAACTTCCTCGCCCTGCCCCCACTCGTCTTCTCGTCCTCGGGGTCTGACCCACATGATGGATGTCGGCCCCGCCCACCGCTCAACCCCTTTGTGTTGGTTATCTGACCCAGCAGCGTTGGCAGGGCCGTGCCCCTCAATGGCAGCACTGCAGGCCACAATGAAGGGCATTTCCATCTGGGAAAAACAGGAATGCGTGGCAGTGTGTTCCTCTGCGAGGATGACAAACACACGATCGCCTACAAGTACGTGATTTAGCCTCAGAACTCATTGAGGCGATCACCTGAGCCATGACTGATCTCACTGAAGCTGCAGGACACGTATATCGTGGCGATGGCAGTTCTAGTTAGAGGAAAAAAGTCTATTTTTAACAGCCTTCCAAGTTGGGCCCTGAAAAACATCTTCTAAATTAAAACAAAATCATAGTGTTTTTTTATATGTTGCTTGTTTTAACTTTTAGATGGCCAGAATACATGATTGAATGGCCATCAATGACAACTTAAAGGAGTAGTTCAGTTTTATATAAAACTTTTGCTGATAATTTACTCACCCCATGTCATCCAAGATGTCCATGTCTTTCTTTCTTCAGTCGAAAAGAAATTAAGGTTTTTGATGAAAACATTCCAGGATTTTCTCCATATAATGGACTTCAATGGGAACCAAACGGTTCAAGGTCCAAAAGACACTTTCAGTGCAAACAGTTCAAAGGGCTTTAAACGATTCCAGACGATGAATAAGTGTCTTATCAAGCGAAACGATCGCTCGTAAAAAAAAAAAAAGCAAAGTTTAAGTTTTATAAGCTCAAATGCTCGCCTTGCTCTGTTCTGTGATGAGCGTTCGTGACTCTCCTGTTTCGAACTCGCTTATCAAAATGAACTAATCTTTTTTGTTTCATTTCGTTTCATTCGTTGAATGAACCAAATTACTCGGAAAAAGATTCATTCATTTTTATTTATTAAATGAGAGATTGTTTCTCTTGATAAGACCCTTATTCATCGTCTGGAATCGTTTAAAGCCCTTTGAGCAGTTTGCACTGAAACTGTCTGTTTTGGACCCTTAACTGTTTGGTTCCCATTGAAGTCCATTAAATGGAGAAAATCCTGGAATGTTTTCATCAAAAACCTTAATTTCTTTTCGACTGAAGAAAGAATGTCATGGACATCTTGGATGACATGGGGGTGAGTAAATTATCAGCAAACATTTTTTTTAAAGTGAACTACTCCTTTAATATGATGTTTTGGTTACAGATAGTGTAGTTACTGCATCTGCCAGCAGGGGCAGACTAGACCATGCTGACACACTAAAGCAGAAGTATTCAATAAAGTTTCAAGAGGTCCGTTCTCTATATTTCCTTCCCAGCAGAGGTCCGGACTATACTTTTTGGGAATGGTTATACATTTTCATCTGGGCAGCAGTGGTACTTTTGTAAAACAACAAATAATTATAATCCCTAAATGGTCAAAATAGTTTCTATATTTGTGTTCTATGCAACATTTCAGAAACAAACAAACTTCTATTTTTTAGAAACAAACAAATTTAAACAACATTTTCATGGATATGAAAGATAAGATCAGGGACCGGTTTCACACAGATAGAGTTTAACTATGGCTTAGATATAGTAGACAGTCAGACTTCAGATAGACACCTAAATCAGACCATGCACAAAGCACTCTGACTATATTAAGTAGGACTATGCTGCAATGCATTCTGGGTAAACTAAGACACTTTTCAAAACAAAAAACATGGCGGATGGAGCAAGCGCATTCAAGCGCTCAGTGCAGTTTACCCCAGTGGAAGATATGTGTGTGTTGGAGGAGTGTAACAGTCACAAGGACATCTTACTCTGTTACAAATTTTGTAACAATTTTCAGGGTTTTCCTCTTGAACCATTGAAGCCTGGACCATATTTATTTCTTGCTTAAAACAATTATAAAATCAAACAAAACAGTGTTCATGATAACCAAAACGCCCCCCTTAATGAGCAGAAAACAAAGTTAAAGGAGTAGTTCACTTTTAAAAAGACTTTTGCTGATAATTTACTCACCCCATGTCATCCAAGATGTCCATGTCTTTCTTTCTTCAGTTAAAAAGAAATTAAGGTTTTTGATAAAAACATTCCAGCATTTTCTCCTCATAATGGACTTCAATAGGAACCAAACAGTTCAAGGTTCAAAAATGACAGTTTTAGTGCAAACTGTTCAAAGGGCTTTAAATCGATTCCAGACGATGAAGACCTCTTTCCTTTTCAGGGTTAACTTGCAGCTAAGAAACTGTGAGCCAAGAGAAGTGGCCAATATTTCTAGCAGTTTCTAACATGCCAGTAGAAGAAGAAATGAACTGGCTTTTTTACTGATTTAATTTTTTTTATTTTTTCTTGTTGAATAGACTGTCAAACTTAATTGTTTGGATGTGCATACATACTGAAATGAATGTTGTTCTGACATTTTTGGTATGATCAGATCAAGCAAGTTTGATTGATAGTATGCCCTTCACTGACTACAAAAGTGAGAAACCTTTCAGAGTGGTGATGGGTGTGAGAAGTCTCTGGAAACAGAATGAGAGGCTGTAAAAGGTCGTTTAAAAGAGGCTCAGTCATTAGAGACTGACATAAAGCAGCTCTTCTCTTTCAGCGAGAAATGACATTTAAAGATTGGTCAACATGCATTTTTTATTTAAGCATAATAACTAAATTGAATTTCAAATCTGTGGTTGTTAAACGCTTTTGTTTTTTCTGTCTTTACAGATTGTGATTCTGATGCCTAATACACATTGCCAATAAGGACACAGAATACTTATAATGGACTGATGATCATGTCCATCACCAAGTTATCAGCGGATGTTCTGTAAGAGCGGCATAACCGTAAGGAATCAGGAATCTCACTGGAGACAAATTAGACCGAGACCATGGCTAGCAAGAGGAAGTCCACCGTTCCATGACATGATTCCTATAAAAACCATGCATCTGCAGGATGACTTTCAACGGGACAGACTGTCCCCCCATCCAAGGGCATTGGCTTTTCCTTCAGAGAGGAAGCAAGTTTAAAAGGCAGTGAAAGTTTGGGTGAGTCCTTCTGGCCAAGAAGCAGGTGATCTCCATAAGATGGCGGCATTTACACTTGTATGCCATGTAACTTTGAGACCCAGGACCTAAATCTTTCCCTTGATCATGTCTACAGCGGGCACCCAGATTTCCGCATTCCACCCCCGTTTTCTTTGTGTGGATTGCGGGATAAGTGCTGCAAAATTTGAGGGCTTAGCTCTGCACAATGCCCGTGTCCATCCCAGTACCATAACCACCACACTTCAGCTCGAAAAAGAAGGACAGCAGGATTATTGTAGAGCAGAGTCTTTGCATGGACCCATGTGAAAGCACTAGCTCTAAAGAGACTGAGATATCCATCACCAAGACACCAATCATGAAAATGCTGAAGGGGTAAATCAGAACTCAAAAGGATTGTTGTTTCCCACCCAGCCTCTGATGACCCTCCGCCTCTTTTCACTAAAGCGGTGGGCAAAAATGACTCTCCTGCAGTCTACAGTCACCCATGTGCCCACTATTGTTCACAGTGGAACAGCCAGCAAAGTTTCCATGCCATCGGCCATACAGATTGTCAATGGCTCTGGGGCTTTACCCATGCTGAAGACGGCTGTTACACAAGTTGTGTCTGTTTGTGCAGAACACAAGTCTCATCCAACACTCTGCGTCAGTCTCCTTATCCCACTCCCCTTCATCAAATTCCAAGAATCTCCCAAAAGTGATGATCCCTCTCAGCAGCATTCCTACCTATAATGCATCCATGGACAGTAGCAGTTTCTTAAAGACATCCTTTAGCAAGTTCCCCTATCCAACCAAGGCTGAGCTTTGCTACCTTACTGTCGTCACCAGGTATCCTGAGGAGCAGATCAAGATCTGGTTCACAGCACAGAGGCTAAAGCAAGGAATCAGCTGGTCTCCTGAGGAAAATAGAAGATGCCCGCCGAAAAATGTTCAACATCACCATACAGGCAGCGCCTTCCAATGGCCAGCAGCAGCGTCAGACCCCACCCACTGCCACTCAGCCAACTATCACAGTTCTGGGCACAACGGCCATCCCTCACATCTTACAAGGTAGCCTGGTTGGGCAAGGAGGGGTGATTGTCACCCAAGCCGATGATGGCTAATGGGATTCAGGTCAGCAGAGCCCCTGTTCGCATGCTGCGGTCACACCCAAACATCAGGCGGCTGCGAAGCCTATGATGCAGGCTAGGCCCGCTGGCAGCCCTGGTGGCTGATAAAGGAATCAGCATGGTTTTAGGCACTGTTGGTAGCAGTAGTAGTGGAAATTGCAGTAGTAGCAGCAGTGCTAGTGTTAGCAGCAGTTCAAGCAGTATTAGTAGTACCAGCAAGCTTATGTAGCCAGGCTAGTGTAATCAGCGTTGGTGGCAGTAGCACTGCAAAGTCAAATAGCAACAGCAACGTTAAGGTCAGTAGAGCAGGTACCAATGGCACTTGCGTTCAAAGCAATGGTAATATTGTGAAAAGTGAGGGTAAAGGTAATTCTGAGGGTAAAGGTAATTCTGAGGCTAAAAGCAACATTAACAGCAAGAGCAATAATTCATCTGCCAGTACAACTCCAACCACTACCTTGGGATCTACAACCACAAACAGATAGCACAATACCAAGTAAATCAGACTCCCCATGTCCTATCTCTATGAACTCTCGTATGTTCTCCTCCTCTAACTTCCTGGATCCCAGCTTTAACAAAACCAAAAAGTCCCAGGGACAGCTGGCAGCCCTGAAGGAGAGCTTCCTTGTTAGCCAATTTCCCAATCAAGAGGAAGTGAGACAGACTTATAAGCCTAACTGGTCTGTCTGTGCGTGAGGTACGGAAATGGTTCAGTGACCGCCGCCATCACTTCAGGAATCTGAAGGGTTCAAGGTCAAGTGGTGGCGGTCAAACGGTTACAGCTAGTGGAGGCATTTCCCAACTCGATACACTTGCTGCTGTAGACCTGTCCGAAACGGTACACCCCCAGAGAGGCCCAAAACTCCCCAGCAGTCCCCTCTCAGCCCCTCGCAGACACCATCACCGCCAACTCCCTCACGGCGTCCTCCACGACCCCGCCGCGCAGATTTCACCGCTAGTACGGTACAAAGAGCGAGAGCCTCACCAGGTTCGTGCTTTGGAAGCCAGTTTTGCACAGGACCCAGATCCACCTGGTGAAGAAGTTGACCGGTTAAGAGCAGAGACGAAGATGACTCGCCGTGAGATCCATGGTTGGTTTGCTGATCGGCGAAGGAGAGTAGCAGCTGAGAAGAAGAAAGAGGAAGCTGAGAAGGCGGAAAGGAAGATGACGATGTTGTAGGAGAGGAAGAGGTGGATGGAATTCAAAAGGAAAAAACTAGCAACGAGGAGATGCATGAAGCTGAGGATTCCTCCATAGAAACACAAGAAGTCAAAGAGGAGAAACAGAGGGATGAGACCGGCTCTGAGCCGAAAGTTAACCCTATCAAGATCAATCTCAAAATGCTGAAAGTTACTGAATCTAATGGCAAAGGTGAGCCTGAGGGAAGTCCACTGATTGACGCTAACAAGATGCCTCAATCTAGCTCTCAGGCTTCTTCATACCGAGGGAAGAAAACGCCCGAACAGCTCCACCTGCTGAAGCAAGTCTTTGCACGCACACACTGGCCCAGTAGTCCCCAGTACAATGAACTCATAGCTAAAACGGGCCTATCACGACCAGAGGTGGTACGTTGGTTTGGAGATTGCCGCTATGTCCTGAAGAACGGTCAGCTCAAGTGGCTTGAGAGTTACCAGACCATGGTAGATGAGGAAGACTTTCAGAAAGCCAACATTAGTGTTTTAAAGGAACACCTAGAAACACATGGTAAATTAGATGAGACTAAGTTGGAGGAGATTGCCAAGTCAAGTGGGCTAGGCGAAGAGTCCATCCGGCGGTGAGTCTGCGAGAAGACACCCCTTTTATTGGAGGAAACGAAGTCTGAGGACACGGGAACTGTGATAACTGGGTCATCACCTGCAACCCCAACTGAGGCTGCTGTAACATTGCCGAATCCAGACCATGAAGACGTAAAGGTGGAGTCGTCAGAGAGCGGCCTGATCTCGAAGGATCAAACCACAAAGTCAACTATTGAAATCGCGACGGATACTACACAAGGTGATTCATTTTCTCCCAACTTTGCCATCAAAATATTTACATTGTAGTTTATTTGAGGATGGGTGAATTGGAGGGATACAAAGGAATTGGCTTCAGATTAACCCTAAAACCGTATTCGGGACAAATGTGGGCAAAATAGTTTTGATTTATTAAAAAAAATACTTCCCTCCGATTCTGAGCGGTACAAGACTTGGCTACTTTTCCTAAGTTTGACTCAATTCTACAATGTTAAGTGGGTGGAAAAAAAACTCCTTAATCTTGTATTTGGGTCAAAAAATGGGCACCTGTAGAAATGAATGGGAAAAAAATTTAATTTCGAGCATTCTGAAATAAGCCGAAATAAGACACCAGGTGACAGCAAAGTCACTTCATCTTTAGGTTTTAACTCTAAGAACTTATTGGAATGATATTTTAATGTAGTTAAAAAAAATAAAAAAACATAAAATTAAGCATAATTTACATTAAAAATATGACACGTTTTGTGATATGAATATGATCACGTAAATAAATTAAAAAATACCCCAAAAAATAAAAACACCATAAATGAAAAGACAAAACTTTATCGAAGACAGTGATATAACATTTATAATAAATAAAAATTAGTCCTCTGTACCCACATTTGTCCACAATTACAGGATTAAGGGCTATACAGTGAATACCGTTTGAGGGCTACAGTCATTCTTGTGTTTAATACATGTCTGTTTGTTTTTTTTTTTGCAGATTCTGACTGAAGAGCGGAGTGGATGCATGAATGGATGTGAAGAGATATCAGATTATTGGATTACGGCACATGTGACCTTTAATCGGAAGGCTTTTTTTTTTTTAAATGTCAGATGAAACTTTAACAGGAGCACTGGGGTAAACCTCCAAAAAAAAAAGACTTTCTTCTATAATGAACGTTTTCTTTTTCACCCAAGAGTTACAAGCTGTCCCACTGTTCAAGACATGGTGTGGATTATTAAAGGTCAGGATGCACCCCTTCTTCACCAGCTGCTTTTTCTATTTGGATAGACTAGAGGGGAAAACAGACCTCGGCTTTGTGAAGTGGGACACCCAAGTGTTTCCTTCTTTCGTTCTACGTCTTCTGGAGAGGAATTGGCATTTTTATGGAAACGGTGGTGTACGAAGCGTAAACTGCACAGCTCTCATTGAGCCCTTTTGTAATTCTTAAAATATGACTGATATTGCACCTCAGAGGTTAAGTTGTGTGCTGTAGGTGAGCATCAATACCACAGCACTTTTGCCCTCTGGAATGTCATTGAAAGTAAAAGAAAACTGTAAAATCATTACAAAAGCGATTCACCAGTGTGAACACTTATGCTTGTATGATTTTTACAAATATTATTTGCAGAATAAATTTAATAAAAATGGTCATGGATTTTCAGGCTTGGAAAAAGAATCGCGTTTCATTGTTGAATAAGTACTTTATTCTCAGGCTTGATTATGTTTCATATGAAAAGCAAAATTAAAATGTATATTTCCTCCAATATAGCATAGGCACATTACAGAACAGGCTTGGTTTGTAAATAAAACATCGGTAACAAAACACTGACGCAAGAAAGCATAGAAAAAGGCATACATGTCCAACAGCGGAGCTTTCGTTGATGTATATATGTATACATACACCAAGGCACATGAAAGATGATGCAAGGAGTTCACAGAAACTCATTTACAGACTGGAGAAGGAAAGGGACTTAACACTAAAAACTAAATGAGGCAATGTTGGCAAATTAGGAATAAATGGAGATGAACTTCCCTCTGAAGGGTTTTGGCCTTTTCTATTCAAGCTCAGGGATTTGATCAGTCCCTGTGTCTTTACATAATTTTTCTAGATTGAAACAAAATGGCCATACGCTAAATCACAAACACAGGAATTTAGCCAGTTACTCATCCCTTCAAGTTAAAATGCCCCTCTTCCCCAATCTTCAATGTAATCAACATTTCTGCAAATGCCCAATCACGGGAACATACAATATAACTTTGGAAGTGAACTTCTGGAGCATCTTAGACTCTGATGCACAGAAGCGAATAAATACTGTGACAAAAGTGCCGTAACTTTACAGCCACAAGGCGAACATGTCTAAAACAAAGCATAAGTTTGCCTTGCTCCATAAAAACACACCTGGATCTCATGGTCAAATGATGGGAATGCATCACAACGGCTTCTGTAATGAACTACATGGCATGTGTACGTGTGCCGATCAGTAACATCTCAACCTCTACTGGCTAAACAAGAGAACTGCATGAAACTGTTATCAGAGCTACAATAAATATGGCCTTTTTACTGTACATCAACTGTAAATACTGAGGTTCAGCAGTCTGAGCCTGTTTATTAATAAATGACAAGCTGTGTTAGGGCAATACTATAGCATACTGCAAAACTAAATGAGTGCTTGGCACAAGGTATACATCAGAAGAGGGAATGATCAAAAATGCCCTTGCTCTTATCCACAGTAGGGGAAACGAAAAACAAAACACTTGGTATCCCAAAGATCATTGCGTTCTACTGAACCACGTGTGCCGAGACAAACGTATTTGGTCCCAAGTTCTTGTATACACCAGCTGCACAGTCTAGCTTTGGCTTTCTTCATAGAGACACCATGACTAAAGGAACTAAATCATACATAACATTAACATTTCCTCCCTATTTGATCTGATAAGACAACACATAATAAAAGCCTTTGAACATTTCAATAGGTAAAATGTGGAGGGAGAGTACATGATAAATCACAGACATCATTCTAGAGGGATAAAATGTTCTGAAATGAGATGGTCCAACAGTTCAGACTGGAAATACGTAAAACAAGGAGAGTGATTTTGCTCTCTGCTCACTTGATGACTTTATTTCAAAACAAAATAAAGGCCGTTCTTGAGTTAAATGTTTAAGAACGTCTTCCTGTAGCTCAGACAGCGACGACTTTCAATGAGATCCGCCCACCTAAAACACGAGAATCCCGGGACACAGCCAACACTCGAGTCCATCAAGAGGGAAGAGAAAGCGCGAGAATTAAAAAGGCAAAGCCCTCATGTTAGAAACATACTCGCATAGAAAAGAAAACACAATAACATCTTGAATGTTTAAAATAGAACGTTTAAATAATACAAATAATCAATCTGAAATGAAATAAAAATGGAGTGAGAGCTCTTTGAGAGCAGATCAGCTGCAACGCTTTTCTAACCGACAACAAATGGGGCGCGCACACACACGCACACAGATTTATATATTTATATATAAGCCAGAGACAGAGTAAGCAAAGTATTATTACTCCATAAATGTTAACCTGGAATCGGTTTGAAAGTGATGAATGATACAGCCCCCACTGAGTCCCTGAACCCCTGGCCCAACCGCGCCGTGTCCCGGAGCACCCCGTCCGCGCCGCAGGTTCAGATCGTAGCGAAGCAGATATTTGTTCATTTCTGTCCATTCAGCCCGCGGGCCCCTCCGCCACCGCGCGGCCCCGAGCGGAAGAGAGTCCGCAGAGAGAGGGAGATCCGTCCAAAAACGCTGGCGATGACGATTTCCACGGAAACGGGTTTTGACGGCAGTCCTCTGACATCATTCGGCTCGTGTCGCTGGCCTTGCGTCTGCGCTGTCCATCCGCCGCGCGCTCAGCCGGACCTTCACGCGCGGTTGTCGGCGCTCACGCGAGCCCTGCGGAGCCTGCGGGGAAGAGACGAGACACTTATGATCATCAGCACTCATATTGGGTCCAAACACACTCAGACAGGAAGAGGCCAGAGTAAACCAAAAGTGGTCGTTTTTGAGAAATCTTGGTCGCACTTTGATTTTAAAGGAAGTACTTCACTTTTAAAAAAAGCTTTTGCTGATAATTTATTCACCCCCATGTCGTCCATGTCTCTCTCTTCTTCAGTCGAAAAGAAATGTAGGTGTTTGATGAAAACACTCTGAGGATCTCTCATATAATGGACTTCAAATGTGAACCAAACGGTTCAAGGTCCAAAAGACACTTTCAGTGCAAACTGTTCAAAGGGCTTTAAACAATTCCTCAAACTTTATTCATTTAACAGTTAAAAAAAAATTAATCATTTTCTTAATGATCGTTTCACTCGATAAGACCCTTATTCATCGCTCTGGAATCCGCTCAAGCCCTTTGAACAGTTTGCACTGAAACTGTCTTTTGAACCTTGAACCGTTTGGTTCCCATTGAGTCCATTATATGGAGAAAATCCTGGAATGTCTTCCTCAAAAACCTTAATTTCTTTTCAGCTGAAGAAAGAAAGACATGGACATCTTGGATGACATGCAGGTGAGTAAATTATCAGCAAAAGTTTTTTCAAAAGTGAACTACTTTAAAGGAAGGGGTCACTGTTAGTCAGGGTTAGTTGCATGTAATTATGCATAATTTACAGTTATTACTATAGTAAGTACATGTAACACTTTATTTGACAGTGTCCTTATTAAATATGTTCTAATGTTAATGTGCTGGTCTAGAGTGGTGCAGGGACGACATATTTAGGCTCGAAACCTAGAAACGAGTAGAATTTTAGCACTTCTGGGTTTTTGGTTAATTTCTTGACTGTGGTGAACACAAGCTCTGGATATTTTAAGGTCTTTTCACACTGAGTGTGACATGATTGACCACAGTTTTTCCTCATGTTTGCATTTCTTTAGGATTTCCCACTTGGCTTTAACCTCGTCCGTTGCACACGTCACACTCTTACAACCATTATAACTCAAACTTGCAGGGAAATTGTTTTGGAATATGTTGGAAGATTAATGATGGTGACGCTGAGTGTGACCGTGGTGTAGTTCCTTTATAGCATGTTTAGCTTTTGATGAGTGTGATTTATGCGTCAAAATTCATGGGGGGTGGTGATGGCGCAGTGGATAAGACACATGCCTTTGGTGTGAGAGACCCGGGTTCAAATCCACTGTGAGACACCAATGTGTCCCTGAGTAAGACACTTAACCCTAGTTGCTCCAGAGGCATGCGACCTCTGACATATATAGCAGTTGTAAGTCGCTTTGGATAAAAGCGTCGAGATAAATGAAATAAAAATGTAAATGTTTATTTGTGGAGATTTTCATGATTAACAAAAACAAGTAGAATAATAATAGTATTTTGTAAGACTTGCCCTACTCTATTATCTACTCTAATGAACGCTGATTTCAGACTCATAAAAACGTCAAACAGAAATAGCAGCTGACGGGCCCGTCCTGTGATGTGGCCGTTTTTGGCCACGATGGCTGACAAAGCTGGACCGGCTCATGGACACGACCATGGAATATCCAGCATGAAATGAATATGTTAAATGCATGTCATTGATTTTATCTTGAATAATGCGTTCATGCAAGTTGAAAAATATCGGCTTTACAGATTTATCAAAATGTCAAAACTTAATCTCAATGTTCTCTTGTGGGTGATGTAACCGAACACCAGAGAGCAATATTAATCTGTTAACCCGCCTATATTCTATAAAACTTCTAGGCACGTTTCAATCGCGACTACATCCTCTGTATTATTTATTTGTTGATTGATCTAATACAATTATTGCACTAATTTCACATATTTTTTCTTTCAATAAATCAAGCACTTCAAGTACCTTTTCATATATAGGTGTACACACTACACACACATATATAATGTAAACACAAACTTTTAATTTGGATGTCATTCGACAGTAGTTTAAGGCTGTGAAACGATCAATCGCATTCAAAATAAAAGTTTGTATTTACATAATATATATATGTGTGTGTACTGTATAATTATTTTGTATATATAAATACACACACATACCTGTATAGATTTAAGAGATATTTGCATGTATATACTTTATATATATATATTTATACAAAATTATTATTATACATAAATATTTGTTTAACACATTTTCTTAAATGTTTACATGCATGTGTGTGTATGTATATATATAAAATAATTATACACACACATATATTATGTAAACACAAACTTTTATTTTGGAGTGCGATTAATCGTTTCACAGCCCTAAACTACTGTCAGTGTTAGGGAGTAGGAGAGTGTTTTGCTTCTTGCTGTTGTCAAAATTCATTCATTTGTCAATTGAAGTCTAGAAGTTCAACTTTGTGACATGAATAAAATCTACATACCTGAGATGGGAAAATGTGTTTTATTAATTTTACCTTTTTTTTTTACCATGAATGCCTGTTGTCGCTAATTGTATCATACCTAAATGTATATCTTTTCTATATGCTATAGACAAATGAACAATCTCAACCTAATTTAGCATCAGCTTGAAGCCAGAAATGCACCAAATATTTTTATACATAATTGTAGGGCTGTCAACTTTAGTCGTTTAGTCGACTAATCAGTTCAATTTTCTTATTTTCTTATTGGTTGACCAGTCGCATTTTTTTTTTTTTTTGCCAATAGAAATACATTTTCAATGATTTACTCCTTGATATTTATTCCTTTATAAAGCAGTTATTTATTACTGTATTCTAAATATAATTAGCCTATGTTTTATCCCCATCTTTAAATGCTTTAATTTAGGCTATTTCTTGTAACTGCGCCACAGTTTAGCGCACACACATAACACACTCGGGAACCGCACCTACTGGCTGCGCTGCTGCTCGCGCTCAGTAAAGGATGTACTGGTAGGTGGTTTTGCTGTATTCATTCAGTTCACGCTACTTTAGTCGACAGAATGTCCAAGAAATCTAAATCTTTTGTCTGGCTACATTTTTGTGGAGGTAGGCGACGGTGGCGACCGCGTTGCTCCATTATGAGCGCGCACATCGCGTGCCTATTTGAAATCAAACTTGAGCGCGCAAAAGACGTGAGCAGCTCTTTTAACGGCTTTATCATACTGACTCAATAGATTGTTTTCTTAATAGGTTTTTATTTGTACACTTGACTCATTTGAAAGTAGCCTAAATAATGTAACAAAACGAAATTAAACTTATATGCTATCTTACAACAGAGCCTAGATTTCAGATTGTTTTTTAGGCTATTTTGTCTGTTGTTTAAAACGAACGATCGGCTGGACAAAAGTTAACCCATATCTTTGTAAGTAAAGAAGAATACAGCCTGTAACGAGAGCTTTTGTTTGGATTTTTCATTATGTGGCAGATAGCAGTTATATTATTTTGTAGCGTGTGGTGTGATCAGGTGCGCGATTGTGACCGTCACTATAGACCAAGGACAGAGCTCCTCACTTGCAGTTAAAAAAATCACTTAATTTTCAAAGAATTGTATTATTATTATAGTTTTATTTATTTTCGATGTTTTTTCGTTGTTGTTTTATAAATGCTCTATGACAATTGTTTAAAAAATGTTCAATCAAAACATCCGTTTTTTTGTTTTTTTTTAGTCGACTAATCGTCGCGCAGGACAAGACCTTGGTTGACTAAGGATTTCTTTGGTTGATTACAGCCCTACATAATTGTAAGTAAATTCAGGCGTCAAGGGGTTTTTAAGCACCTGGCATGAACCCTGTCTGTGCGCTTCATGGCGACTACACGCTGTTCGTCTTATTTGACAATTCAACATGTTTTTCAAATGCAGGCGAACACACCTCCTGTTGTCATGGTCCAACAGCGCCTCCTGGGACACTCTGAAGTCATCCAGAGGGGACTGGTAGCGGGCCTCGAAGCGAGCCCTCGCGAGCGCGATACCCCAGGGCCTGCCCCGGAGACGAGGGCAGAGGGGACATGGAGGAGGTGGAGGACACGGAGCTGGTGTCGCCGCCTGCGCTCGCGGCCCGCCTGCAGAGCCACGCCGATCGCCCCACAACGGCGCTCAGCATCTCCCCGTTCTCATGCTGGAGGAGAAATAGATCGTCATTACAACACGGCACATTCACTCAGCCTACCGAACGAGGATCCTGAGGTGCGCTTCTACATACGATGATCTCATAGCCCACCCTTCCTCTGACGACGTCCATGTGCACCAGCAGGGACGCCAACTCCAGGTCCTCACTGTAGCTGTTCTTCAGCGGCACCGACCGGTAGCCTGCAGACCACAGCGTTGGGTTTACACTACAGGACACACTCATTTCAGGGTGTCCAATCCTGCTCCGGACTTAAAGGGACAGTTCACCCAGAAATTTTCAATTAGCCCATGATTCACTCTCCCTAAGCCATCCGAGGTGTATGTGACAGACGAACACAACCAGAGTTATATTACAGGGTTTCTGCAGGTTTCACAAAGTCAAATTTAAGACTTTTTAAGACCATTATGAATTAAATTTAAGACCTATATCACGGCAAAAAAAAAAAATAGATAAAAAACGTACAAAGGAAACGCATAACGAGTCTCAAATTTATTCGCAAAGTAATTTCATTTATTCAAACTGAACATTTTGGCGAAAATCAGTACAAGCGGTCCCGTGATTTTGGAAATTTGTTCTGTTTCTGGTTTTATAAAATCCCCTATTCCAAAGCGCGCAATGTAGGCTGTATTATCTTTCCCGCACCTGAAGGAAACATCGTTTGAAACAATGAAGGACTGGTGTCTTGGCACCGTGTGGAGAACCCAGAGCATCTCAAAACTAGCCAAACTATTAGTTTTGGCTCTGATCAAAAAGCAACATCCAAATATCTGATCCAAAATTCAGATATTTCAAGCTAAGTATCGCTGAACTTCAACGTCGCCATAGTTCGAATAAAATCCGTTTTATGTCCGTCTGTGGTATCTGAGATACCCGCCAATAACACAAAACCTCAAAACTGATTAGCTGGTTGTTGGTTAAACATGATGTTGGT